>SCLF01724852.1:0-13775 GCA_004367975.1 Mesochordaeus erythrocephalus | reverse complement strand
CAAAAGTGCGTACGATTGTTTCTGCTCAAGTTATGAGAACTGTCGATTCATTTGTCGCCAAACTAAACATTAACGCGCCAACTAAACGTTAACGCGCCACTTTTTCTCACCTCAATGTGCCGCTTTAACGTTTAGAGTGGTGTATTTAGTTAAAATTCTTTATTTCCCGGTTAACCAGTTGACACCACACCTGCCTCATTTGGCGATCGGGTCTCTCTTTATCAGTCTTCTCGGAGACTATACATGGTACCGTTTTGAAAAGGGTATTTTCCAAAAGGGGCATTGTACAGAATGTTTTTTACCTTTAACCCTCTTGTAAAAAAGTAATCGAAAACATTGACATTCTGTGGCAACGAGTATGTGTGCTAAGCTATATTGACCGCTCTGTATCGAACTCAATTTTATAGCGATCTGAGTCACTGTGGTGTTTTAATTCATATAGATATATGTATCCTGTATACTGTACAGATAGAATGAAATATACTGTTACTTAAACGGCCTAAAATCCGGATTTTTTCTATAAAAGCAACGATGCCCCAAACACGCCCCAATGGAAAACCCCAGAATTTCAGTAGGTCCAAGAAGCTTATTGGACAATCGTTTACACGCTATTTGGATTGGATGATAAACATATTCAATTTAATATTAATATTACTCAAACAAATTAATATGCAACAATTCTGACTTCTGGCTAAAAAAATATCATTAAAAGTGGAGTATCTTAACAACAAGAGAAATGCTGTGAATAATTTTTATTTTGCTGGAATCACGGATACATTTTCTATGAGCAATGGAATTTTGTCATTCGTGAATGGATTTTTTTAATTTAAAAAAAAATATACCTTGAAATTTTTGCTCTGTACCGAATTCATGAAAAACAGTAACTTATAGCAACTTTAAGTAGTTTAATACTTCAACACTGTCTATTCTATGTTTCTTTCTCCCCGGGAGAAATTAAACGTATTCTACGTTTTAGAATTACGAGAATACCGTAATATTTTTAATGAAAGCTAAAATTTTGTTTCTATTAGAACCGTGTGGAAAAGGCTTAGTATAGGTATAGTTTGAATTCAAAGTCCTACAGCTGAGATAATTAAGTTGAAGTTAGCAAACCGCCTAGATTTTGCCGTGAGGAGAAAACGCTTTTGGTCTGCCAAATTAGTTATATTGAACGTTTTCTGTCGAGACTTAGATTGTTTGAAAGGTATTTGCAAATAATGTAATATGATGCAAAGCAGATACCTTTATTCGGTCTCGAGAGATCAGCAAAAGAAGGGTCCTCGTGGACAATTTTCGCCTCGGGACGTCCACCGGTTAAGTAGTATAATACGCCGAAAACTGTGTTTTTCTATATTTCTCTTTCTCTCCGTTTTGGCATATATCTTGAGAATATCGTTATATTTTTAAAACATACATATACACCACTCTAAACCTAAACTCACCACATCAAGGTGAGAAAAAGTGGTGTGTTTAGGTTTAATCTGGCGACAAAGCTAAGATAAATGTAAACTATGATTTTACATGCATAATTGTTTGAAAACGAATGATTTACAAATATACGTTTTTATTTTTGTTTATAAACGTCTGTATATTTAATTGAAACAATTTGTCAGCTTTCCTTGCTTTTTAATGTTTGGTTGCACCCTTGCGACCGGATCGGAACTAGTTCAACTTCCTTCGGCCATACTTCGCAGAAAAATGTTTGGCGATTTTTCTCGTCGAATGCTTTTGGTTTTCATCAGAAAAAAATAGAATTTATTTTTTTTTGCTTTTTGGTTAGATGTTTTTTGGCATTTTCTTTAAAAATTATGAATGAATTTGATTGGATCGTGCATAAAAATCACCGCTAAACCTGAAGTAACGCGTTTTTATTGGATAGTTTGGATCTCGCACAATTAGAACGGTCAGCTACCATGCCTACACGAGAAAATATTAATATTTTTTAAAACCCGTATAAATTTGCATATACCGATCGCAGTAATAGTTTAAATCCCGACAAGTAATCAGATCCATGGAAGTAGGGACTAATAGCAATTCCGCCATTAAAGTTAAAATAACGCGTTTTGATTTGATCGTTTACTGGTGCGCTTAGAAAATTGGTGCTTTTAGGCCAAAGACGAAAAAGTAGAAAAGAGGTGCGTTTAGGTTTAGTTGGTGCGTTTAAGTTTAGGTGCGTTTAGGTTTAGAGTGGTGTATTTAGCGTTACATAGCTAATGGTTCAATCTTTAAACATATCTATTAAATTTGAACATTAGTCTTCTAGAAGCGTTGTAGTAGTGGACAATGTATTTGACATCCGCGGCATGAGATGATTTATCCGTACGTATCTAACTAACCGGGAGACTTCTCTAAGGTGAGCATTGACCAGGCATCTGTGGATTATATCAAAACAAAAAAATATCTCCCTTTGAACACATTTTTTGAAGTAAACTCTTGAGATTGAGAATGTACGACGTCTGCTTAATTATAAAGTTATTATTTTTTTTTTCATTAATTCGATACACAACCGAAACTACCATGGCGTTCAATCCAGATCTGGCACATCGTTAGATCGGCAATGAGATAATCATTAATCATGCAAAATTTGTAAAAGGTGCAATGTTTGGTTTGCGAGAAAAATTTGAGGGATGACTCGGTCGTCAAATGGGGCAGGCCCGTATCAACTAAAAAAAAACAAAAAATGATATATACTCAATAATTTAGTTTTTTATTTGGGTAGTTCCAATTTCACCAGTGGATACCGCAGAGGGACCAAACGTTCACCGCTCTTCTTTTCCATATCAAGCGAAAAATATTCTCCGTGGAAATTTTGAACGATGTTGTTACGCTATGTTTAAAGTCTTCAATTTGCAAAAACTTCAGAAAAAATTCAGATATTTAAAGAGAAACATAACAAATAAGACGAGTGTCAATAATTTAGACTGCGAAACATTCGACACTTCTTCAGTATATATTCAATAAAAATGTTCTGTAAAAGGTAAGACCGCCATTTTTGTTCTATGCCAATAATGATAAGCAAAGAAAAAATTTAAATGGAAACCGAGTTCCACCAGCTAAATAATTGGACTTGTAGTTAGCAAACCGTTTGGATTCCTGCAAAAAAATACTCGACACTGCTTCAATATATATTCAATAAAAAATGTTCTGTATAGGGTAAGACTGGATTTTCACCCAGACGAGAAAAAGATTTTGGTCTGCCAAATTAGCTATACTGAACGTTTTTCGTCGGGACTTAGTTTGTTTGAAAACCCTGTAATAAGTTAAAATTTTAAGCATTCATTCAAGATATCTCATTCATTCTCGAGATATCTGCAAAAGAAGAGCGTTTTGGAATTGTCTCACTGCGGCATCCACTGATTTCCATAAAGCCAAAGTAGTATTTCTAATTACAAGTATTATTATCTGTTGATTTATATATATTATTAACTTTAAGATGGGGATGCTAAATATTCATCCGATGACGAATCCCTCGAGTCGATTGATGACGGGTTTGGAAAGCCTTTAACCCAAATCAAGTGTCTACCGTCAGATCTTTCTATCGAGAAGAAAGCAGCAAAGGAAGTGACTAAGCTGCTCGAAAAACACGAAAATGTAGCAGTCAGTCGATACTTGAAAAAGTATCTTGATAACTGGAGACAACAAAAAGTCTGCATTGGTATTTATGGCGACAAAGACCATGGGAAATCAACCTTAATCAATACTCTTCGAGGCACCAACTCTATTTATAGGAATAGTTCGAATCCAATTCCAAATCTAGAGTGTTGTTCATCGAAGCGAGTATTTTGCTTTTGACCCGATTTTGAGGCGACCTGACCCGATTTTAGAATTTAAAGGCAATTATAAACGGGCAAAGCTAACCCTAGTTTTTGTGCCAATTTAACAGCCCGTCTCGGGTCAAATAATGACGAAAATACTCGCTTCGATGGACACACCCCGTGATAAAACTAAAACCGTTCATGATATTAAAGGTGCTGTTCATTGTAATAGACCATAACTCCAACACCTATCCACATACTTTACATAATGAATTTTGTTTTCATCCACGACTCTCTATCAGCGCCCGTTTCAACTCACTGTCGCCTCTACTCAAATACAAGGATGAACCACTCTTGCCAGATTTGGGATATCGGCATTAAAATACAATTTCTATGGTAACAGAATACAGTATTATCAACGGTTGTTAAATACAACATTGCAATAGTTATTATGTTGTCAAGATTGGTCATTTTGGTGACGGACATAAAAATTGACTTTTCGGAATGGTTTTCCGAAAAGTTTAATCCTTGAATTGTTTCCGTTTTTCGAAAACGCATGAAAAAGGTTAAAAATTCCTCCATACTCTCAGCTGTTTGCCAAATAGGCTGCTATTTTTATAATTCAAACAGAAAGTCGTGTAAACCATATTCTCAAAGGTTAGCTCTATAACCTTTACGCACGACTACTCTTGGTTTTGTTTCGAGATTAATCAAGAACTTACTCAAAGTGTTTCTTCAACATGCACGTCACCGATGCCTTATGTTTACCCTTATAACTCAAATGTTCAATTTTGGGAACTGCCGCCAATAGGAATAAAGGATTTAAAATTTAGCAGTTTAGGTCCATTGACTTTATAAGGCAACCAAAAGGGACTCTAAGGATATGTAGAACTTTCGTCCAATATTTTGCGACAACTTTCGAACCAAAAATTAAAACTGAAATGATCATTATACAATCATCCTTCTCGTACTTAGGTTTCTTTATTTTTATTGTGTCTTATCACTACGCAAATAAGTGTATCCTCTTTTAGACTGTAAAGACAAATCGTTGTTGAAGATGTAATAGAAAACGCTGAGATATGAACGCTTAATGTGAGTTAAGCTTAATTTTAATATAAAATGCGACTTCAGATGTGACTTAACCCGCACGCTACAATGTGGGCGTTTAAGCACACATATCCCTCAATCCGGCCATAACTACTGTGAGAATCGAATTTACGTCCCAGTTTTTTCTAATGTAGTTTCAGACCGGAAGTAGCACCGAGGGTGGAAGATAAAAAAAACCCCAAATTGATATTTTCTTATCTGGAATCACATAAAATTGTTGTTACAGAAAATGACACTTTAAAAAATTCAGTTTTTTATTATTTAAGAAAGCTCTTTTAGGATAATTTTCGACCACGAATTTTGAACCGAAGCGAACCCAAAAAACGAAAAATCCGAAAATTGCGGAATAGACTAGACAAATACTTCCCCTGTGTATGTTTATCCGAGAAACATATTCAAGCCTATATAATGGTACGTAATTATCGGAGAACTTTTTGAATAGAAACGAAAAATCACTATATATTACAACGAGTATTTATATCCATAATAAATAAGAAACATAGATGTTTAGAGATGATCTAATCACTTTCGCGATTGTGTGCTTAAACGCCCATATTGCAGTGTAGGGTTAGAACTATTTCTGCAGCGTACGGGTTAAATTACAGTTCTAATATTGAGGATGAACTTAAGAAAATCAAGGTGCGTTTTTTATTCGTTACATCAAAGGGCATCAAAGGCCAGTAAATATACAATTAATGTTGATGACAATGCAAATTATTGATTGTCATCGTAATCAGTCACTGCTAATCTAGATAACGGATTAGTTAGGGTAGTTCGTTCAGACATGTTCTATTAATCTATAATTATTTTGCGGTCATTTATAACTCACTTCAATGTCCTTTTCAATAAGATTTTCTCTGATTTACATTTATGTTTGATTATATGATGAACAGATGAGGAAACGATAAGCCAATAAGCTATTGTTTTGCAGCTCGTTCTGCACTTTCAGGTAATTTACCGTAGCGAACCGGAAAAATAAAACTTACATTTACGTTTATGTTCTCGGCCTAAATTACTCTCTTACTGCCATTTCATGTAATGAATAAATCAAGTCAGAAAAAAACGAACCTGGACGTTCCCAAGTTCATTCCTGTATTGAAATTGTAATTCAGGCCACATTTTATGTTGTAATTAAGCAAGCCGTCCTCGTCTGTTCATAGTATCGACGTTATTACCCAATTTTGGTGTACTTAATTCACATACAGTGTGTTCGATCCATAACGAAGGAATTTTACAATGTTAATATATTCAACAATTGTAAACCAATCTTACTCGTTCTAGATTCATTTTAATCATAATTTGCTTCAATTTCATCCATGAAAAAAAATATAGCCAAGAGAAAATTGATACTCTACCGCCCTAATTTGGAGTGTCAAGAAAGACTTATCTTGCGCCAAATCGTGTGGAGAAGAGAATGTCCAATTAGAAGTGAAAAAGTGATAAAGGCCGTCAAAGGAAATTGTCGAAAATCCTAGGGTCACGTGACATGTCTTCGGATTATAAAGGAAGATTTTGTGATGAAATCTAACGTCTTCACAAAAAACCTAAGTCATCTCACATTAATAAAGAAAAACCCGTGTTGAGATGTCGTCAAATTTTGAGCCGAATTAAATGTCCAAAAACGAAGAAAATGGTATACACTTACCGTTCAGAACCGACTGCCCACCGAACAGAAATAACGATCAGTACTGCACGGATGTTAAGCTGAGCATGATGGGAAATAATTTGAAGTACCATCAAGTTCCCAAGCACCCAGCGGCGTAATCCAGCCGCCGTCGCATCAGATGGACGCAAAATGCCCCGGATTCATTAAGTAGGGCGGTAAAATGAACACCTACGGCTATATCAAAATGTTGAAGGACAACATACGACCTGGGTCCGAAGACATTACCCGGAAAGAAATAACAGCTTCCAACACGATGGAGCCCCTTGCCTTACGTCAAAGCAAAATTAGACGGGTTGTCCAAAAATATCGCTGAATATTGGGATAATTCAGTTTAACAACCCTCGGCGCCCGATTTGAATCTCTCGACTATGGTGTATGGTAGGAAATGCAGCAGCGGTGTATGGAGGAAAACTACGAAACTTGGGCGAGCTTCGAGATGAAACCAACAAATTATGACGATGCATATCAAAGGACCTCGTACAGCGAGCATGCGGGTCATTCAAGCGTCGACGTCAACAAGTTTATTCAGCCCCTTTCAAATCGCAAATATATTCAAATTCCGAATGCTAGATCAAAAATATCATTAAAATTGGAATAAGAAGAGAAATACTGAGAATTAATTTTCGTTGAAATCAAGGATAAATGTTCTATGGCCAATTTTAATTTCTAACTTATGGGAGGGGGAACAATGAGAAGAGGTGTTCACTGGTTAAGGGCGATAAATCACTGAACCGTTCTCCACGAATTGATCCAAAGCGCCAAAACCATTATTTTTCGTTTAATAAAAAAACAGTGCGATTATTTTTAGCAGTTCTAAGTAGTGTCTTTCCATATATCTATTTCATTTCTTGATTAGTCTTCTAGAAGCATCGCATTCATGGATAGTGTAATTGTCCCGTTTTTCTCTAGTTGAATTACAGATAAAATGTCAGCTTACAGAAATAACTAGGTTAGCTTGATGATGCGTGGTTAGGAGAGGTGTCATAGGAGAGGTGTCATTTGTTAATTTTCGGTGTCCTAATTTGACAATTATACTTTATCACAGATAAAGTCTAAATATTGAGATAATCGAAAAAAAGACATAGCGCGTTATAATGACACACAAAGTTAGAAATTAAAGAAAACTAACGCCAAATCATTAAAACATATTTAAACATATAATATAAAGTAGGCAGATAATTTTAAAGCCGTCAGAAAAGTTCGTTTGTAGACTTCGTTTTTAGTCTAAAATTCCCGTCCTTTCAGACTAATACTATTGCAATCCAACAAAAGCCAAGGATGGAAGGTACAAACGTGACAAGTATATGAATGAAATATATGCTGATCGATATGATATGATTCTTATATTAACCGCCAACACATTTCGAATGACCTCATCGTGCTGGTTGGCTAAACAATTTGGTGCATTGGATAAGCCCGTTATATACATTCGGACGAAAACCGACGAAGGTGTTGAGCAAGATGCTATTAGGATAGAGGGAAACAGAACATTGAAAATGACTAACCGACTGGAAATAGGGTGACCAAAAAACCTATGTTTTACGTAGTATAGGTGACAATTTCTAAATGCGGGATTCCCAAAAAATGTCTAAAATGTAGAGCATCGGGTCACCCTAGATGGAAGTGCATAATACACTCCAACATATTTCCCAGCAACCAAACGTCTCAAATTCCCGTAACCTAAAAGTCTATCGTGCGGAGTTTACTGAGACACCTGAAGGAAGAGAAAAATAAAGGTAACTATTATTAAGTCCAAGTGCTTTGCCCGATAAATATCATTATTACATATAATTGTAATTTTTTCAACTTATTAAAAAACAGAGTTAGCACAAAATTTTATATCCGTTACTTTGTTTATAATTAATACCGTAACTAAGGCAGATATCTTAAAAGTCTATAAGCATGCAAAATTTCAAAATAATTCAACGCATGCTTCTCTAGAAAATCGGAAACGAAAATGACGTTATATTTCGAATATTGTAAGTCAAGACGAGAGAAATGGTGATTAATCGATATAGGGGCGGAGTTCGCAGAATGTTAAATTTAAAAATTCGAACCGAATTTCGCATTTATATTTAGTTATATAATAGTAAAGGTATATTACCACGTATATCAAAGTCATCCATACAGCAGAGTGTAGTCATTTATATTTTACTTTCCTTATAATGTTGCCTATAAAAATTAAAAATGAGTACATTATACTGTACAGATGACTTTGATATACGTGATAATATACATTAGCTATTACATAACTAAACATCATTGCGAAATTCGGCTCGAATTTTTAAATTTAGCATTCTTCGTACTCCACCCCTAAGTCGTATCGATTTGTCACCATTTCTCTCGTCTTGACTTACAATATTCGAAATCTAACAACGTCATTTTCGTTTCTGATTTTCTGGAGAGGCATACATTGAATTATCTTGACATTTTGCATGCTTATAGACTATGCCGTGCTCCATCGAATATATTTCTCTTTTGAATATACGGTATTAATTGTAAACAAAGTAACGGATGTTAAATTTTGTGCATAGTCTATCTTTTAATAAGTTGTAAAAACTAATAATGATATTTATCGGGCTAAACCATTGGGAATAAATAATAGTTACCTTTATTTTCTCTTCCTCCAGGAGTCTGAGTAAAGGTCTGCTCCTGCACACGTGCTGCCTCTAGCGATAACTCAAAACCTCCACATGATAGCCTTTTGGGTTATATAACATTTATAAGGCCTTAGAAGTAGTTGAATGTGAAGTGATCGATTTTGTAGTGACTGCGGACACTTTGGACTCCTTTATTCGTATAAATATATGTCTAAATATGTGTATAAATATGACTCTTTTATTCGTATAAATATGTATAAATATATGTATCACACTTTTCTAAATAGACTAAAAATCTTACCCTTAAAAAACGATGACGCCACAGACCGTACTCTAGTTGACTTACTTAACCCTCTTGACAAAACGTGCTATAATTTAAAATCAGTAATAAAAAATACATGTGATTCCAGTCCAATATTCTTTATTTCCGTAATTTCTCTTATTTCCTTCAAATCCGACTTTGAATGAACCTTATTTTTAGTACTTCTGATGACGTCATAGAGTCTATGGCGAGAAGGGCTGAGTTGACATTAACATAGATCTTGAGATTTGACAATGGTAGTTCGAGTCCTAATAGCTCAATGAATTTTATCGTATTTATCGTATAAAATCTGAATTTTAACCAATCAGTTCTCGATAAGCAAATGGGATAACTAATCATACCATATGTTTGCATTATAACTATAGAGATGGATAAAGGCGCCTCGCGCAACCATTATGTTAAAAATAGTGGATGAGTCATAATTGTGGAAAAGTACCCACAGTCTGGTGAAGTAAGTTGGGTCGTCGAGGTGGCGTCTAAAGATAACGTGTTCGAGTGGGTGTGGGTGCAAGTTTTATTTTCCCTTCTTTTCCCTTTTTTTAGCACTATAATCGTATGACCACATCGTGGTCAATTTTGTCGAAGCGAAGCCGCTCAAATTTTGTCAAGAGGGTTAAACTACTGAATCAGGGAAAACTACCAACACACTTCCAGGCAGCCATTTGCGGTTACATTTGCAGCTATTTCCAGGCTACATATTTGCTCTATTTTGATTGGATGATCGAACCATTACAATTATTAAATTTATACAGCGAGAATCCATCGACTATGCTAAACTTCCCAAATCTAGCTTACAAAATCTAATGGTAACATTAACCAACTTGAATTAGCAATAACCATTTTTGCACATTCCAGTTTCAAAAAAGCGGACATTTGGCCTAATTTTGAAAAAGTCGGCGGACGCGGCGGACACGACCAAAAAAGCGGACATGTCCGCTGAAAAGCGGACGGATGGTCACCCTATCATATAACGAGTTTCTAGCCTGAAGGATTTTAAACATTGTTCGCAAACGAATTCCCAGATGATAATTCATTCGCGTAGTCACATTGAAAAACTACCTGTCGGCTGCGAGCATTGCTCGAAAACGTTTCTAGATCAAAGACATTACAACAGACATTCGCGAATTCACATAGGAACAACGAGGGGGAACTACCAATCAGGTGTGAACATTCCTCGAAATCATACCGAAATAAAGGTCTCTTTCATCTTCATTTTCGAGCACATAAAAGGAGCACACGTTTCGAGGAAATCGTTAGAAACTGTTCGATGACTCAAACGGTGGACATGAGATGTTAGTCAGAATAGGGCTTAGTAGGTGTTCGAGGTTTCTTTTTTTCGGGAACTATTTTATTTGTTTGTTATACTCCGAATACCCTTGCGTGGGTTATTAATTGTTTTAAATAAAAAGAGAAAACGGCATTTTTCTACAGACATAATTATTATGGAATTGATGGATGATGTTAAATTTGATTTTGAAGATAATGCAATTAACCCTGGTGGGTTAACCACCGAAGGTTTTGAATGTACTCCGGGCTATTCTGAAACATCTGAAAGTATTAAATGTGAAGATATGGAAAGTGAGCTTATTTCTCCAACCGAACTAGGTATTATAGATACAACTTTCAGTCAACATGTTGGTCGTTTTTGTCCAACGTCAAAAACGAGTAGTTTCCATCTCCAGAATAACCAATACTACCTGCGATACACCTAACCAGTTTGATAGAGTTTCTACTTGCGGTTCAGAATCTATTTTCAGAATGTCCAGATTTATACTTCTTCGTACAGTTAACCCCCTGTAAAGACAGACATGTGGAAAAGACCTTTTTAAAAGGTTAACTTTAACTCATTGGAGCCTGGCAGCTCACCGAACTAAACCGTGCTAGCTTAATTAGGCCCCTGGGCATCCAATAAAAGTATCACACACGTACTGCGATTATTTGTTTTAAAGCTATGGACCTCGAAAGTCACATTGTCGAAATGGACACATTTATTCCTGTATTTTATCTTCTACGACGTGGTTTCGAGTCGAAGTTTTAGTGAACATACTTTGGGATCGTGGTATGTTTTCTAAATAATAAAAAATAGAAAAGTGAAAAAGCCGTGATTTTGCCACTTTTTGAAAATTTGGATTCCATTTTTGGGCTATAACTAGGTCAAGTGTTAAGCATGCATGGTTGGTCCTTTGAGAAGAATTTAAGGTGGAATCATGGCGCGTCGAATAAGCCGACTTTCGTGCAACTCCGACATACTTCAGGACCAACACCCCTCAAAAGCCGCCCACCCCTCTCATAACGGGTCTATGAGAAAATCTATCAAATACCCTTAACATTTGACATGTTGTAGGGTTTGGCTTCACGATCAAAGTTTTACATTACCAAAAGTGCGTAGAATTGATTCTTCTCAAGTTATCGTAACTTCAAATTTCACAATATTTCACTTTTTAAAATTACCATAACTTGAACAGAATCAATTGTACACACTTTTGGTAATATAAAACTTTGATCGTGAAGCCAAACCCTATAACATGTCAAATTTTAAGGGTATTTGATAGATTTGGTATGTAGTTATAGCCACCCAGTTAGAGGCCAAAAATGGGATTTCTAAAGTACATATTTTCAAAAAGTGACAAAATTACGAATTTTTCACTGCTGCAAAAAACCGGCCAAGGTCCCAACGTATGTTCAGTAAAAAATTGACTCAAAAAGCTGCCAAGAAACCCCATGTTAGGGGGGGGGGGGTCAAAGTAAATTGTATCTATTTTGGAAATGTGACTTTCGAGGTCAATAAGTTTAAAGAATATAATCGCTGTATGTTTTCGATACGTTTATTACATATCGAGGGGCCTAATTAATGTGCCACGATTTAGTTCCGTGAGCTGACATGCCACATGGGTTAAAATTAACGATTTATAAAAAAGGTATTTTTGGCCTATTAGTGGTTTTTTGGCGGTTAACTGTACGAAGTAGTATAATTTTGGACATTCTGAAAAAAAAACTATCAGGCTGGCTAAGTCTCGTTAATAGAAGTGGTTGGGTCCGCCTTGGATAAGTGGGTACGATACCGGTGTCAAGCTTGGCCTCTATCCCTTCAGGTAACGAGTGATCCGTTAACGAGACTTAGTGAGTCTGATAGCGTTTTTTCTTGCGGTTCCGAATCCGGTTTCGGATACAGCTAACCCCCACTAAAGACAAAACGTGAAAAGACCTTTAAAAATACGTTAATTTTAACTCGTGGTGGTATGGCAGCTCGCCGAACTAAATTGCACTAGATTTAGGGCATCCAATAAAACTATCGAAAACATACTTCAATTATTAGTTTTAAACCTATGGACCTCGAAATCACATTGCCAAAATAGACTAAATTGACTTTTTAGTGAAAATACTTTGGGTCTTGACATGTTCCCTAATTCATAACAAATCGAAAAGTGAAAAATTCGTGATTTTGTCACTTTTTGAATATTTGTACTTTATGAATCACATTTTTGGGCTATAACTAGGTCACATGTTAAGAATTGGGCTCGATCCTTTAAGGATAATTGAAGCTTGGGTGATGGCGCGTCTAATAATCCCACTGGCGAGCCAATCGGCATACCTGCGGAAATCACATTTTTTGACTTAACGACATAACGGAATTCCGAGAATATCTATCAAATACCCTTACAATTTGATACGTTATAGGGTTTGACTTCACGATCAAAGTTTTACATTACCAAAAGTGCATAAAATTGTTTCTGCTCAAGTTATGGCAATTTTAATATTTCCGAATATTTCACTTTTTTTTAAATTACCCTAACTTCAGCAGAAACAATTGTACGCACTTTTGGTAACGTAAAACTTTGATCGTGAAGTCAAACCCAATCACATATCAAATTCTAAGGGTATTTTATAGATTTTCTCATAGACCAGTTATGTAGTTTAATAAAAAAATGTGATTTCAAATATTTAAAAAGTGACAAGATCACCATTTTTTCACTTTTCTGTTTTGTTATGATTCGATTTATAAGACATGCCACGATCCCAATGTATGTTCACTAAAAATTCGCAATAAATATGTTCATTTCGACAATGTGAATTTCGAGGCGCATAACTTTAAAATAAATAATCGCAGTATGTGTTCGATATTTTTATTGTAGTCTGATCTACCTGTGAAAATTACTGGTCGATTGTTATTAATTATGCCCGACAATTTCCTATCTAATACTTAAAAACGCTAATAACACACGGCTATCCGAGCTGAGACCCCCGCCCCCCTAAAAAACGCAAGCAAACGTATATTTTTTTTAGCTTGTCTGATAGAGTTTGTTCTTGCGGTTCCGAATCTATTT
>SCLF01724741.1:0-13785 GCA_004367975.1 Mesochordaeus erythrocephalus | reverse complement strand
CGCACGGATGTCAGCTACATTTCTTCTCATGTGATCGACCCCGAATTCCGAACACGTGACCTACTTACAGCCCAAAAATCACGAATTTTTCACTTTTAGATTTTATTATTATTTAGTTAACATACTTTGCGAGCCTGTATTCCCGGGCTTCTTTTAGGGGGGGGGTCTGAGCTCGGATAGGCGTGTAAAAGGGTGCCTGATAAATATAATAATTAAATTAAATAATAAGAATAATCACCCGTAGTTTTATCTCGTTGTGTTTTTGTTTAAGTCCACTGCTTCACAAATAAAATGGTTTTTATTTCCTTCTATTTTCTCTCCAATTTTTTCAATAAATTTGAGATTTCCCGTCGATTACCGGCTAGCTCAACTTGACAGTTAAAGCTGCATTGCACAATTGTCATTGACAAGCGTGACCTTCTCATTTTGCACTATTTAGCATGTCGTTCGCAAACATGGAGAATTATGCATTGGAGAAATTTAGTGACCGTAATCCTTTTGCAATGATCGTCGGTTATAGGACACGCTTCCACGACGTGGTTTCCAACCCACATGTTCTGATAGTCCAATTCCATTTTGAGTTGTCCACATCTAAGTAATGAACAACAATCGAGCTGCGAATTTTTTAACCCAATCTCAATTTATGTTGAACAATAAAGCTGAGCTTCAGTTCCTTTGATTCCTTGAAATGTCATTTTTGGTGTTTGTAGGTTGCGTAAAATCGCCGTGGGAAAAAATCGTTTTGGAATGATACAGACTTGTGATCCCGAATCAAGTAAGAGTCAGGCGTCTTTACCAAATATAGTTGCACACAATTAGGCCTATTTCGTTACATACATAACATCGAATGCGTGTTGGCTTTATGCATTCCTTCTGATCATGTCCAAATAGGACAAAATGTCCTATTTATATGAATTAAAGACACCAAAGCGACTCCAACCGCCATATAATTCGGTTTGACGCAGAGTGGTACCCCATTTATAGAATTCGAAAAGTCCCACTCCAAGCTATTTCTTTGCAAGAATAGTCAAGCGCATAAATAAGGAGGATTTTGTATACAGCTATTATTGTAACAAGAGTTTCTTCAATTTGATCAATTGAATAGCTTCCTTCCTAATGAAGTCTACGGTTTGTAGTACAAGTAAGTTGATGCCCAGCTCTCTAACTAGGTTGAGATCATAAACAATCGGAAGAAAAGTCGTCTGTAGCCATTTATTTAACCGAATATTTGAGAATGTTCTCAAGTAGTTGTAAAGTGCAAAGTTCTAATTTAATGTCCTTGATAAGGTGCCCAGCTTGACTCGATCCATTTAGATAATCGGTGACACTAAATCCAGAACGAAATTGTTTCCATTCTCTCAGTAACTGTTAATCTTAATTAATCTGAAAATCACGATTCGTTTTACATCACGTTGTAGGCATTGGTCAAACTTTAACTTTATTATCAGAATACGATAATGATCTATATTGATTTGGCAGCACATTAAAAATTTTCATAATCAAGGGAATCTTATTCAAAAATCAACATGTTCCGTATTTCCAAATAAAGATTTTCATTTTAATTCTTCATCTTGAAAAATATAGTCTAGATATGCCGGTCTGCATGCCACGCCTAAGAATATTGTGGGATATTTAACTGTTATATTACCCGTTTTATTAACTTATATTGATGCCTATCTAAATAAGAATGAGCCTAAAATGGCAGGTATGTTTCCCGATAAAGCTGCATCACTACTGCCGCAATTGCTTTCTTGCAATCATCTGATCATTTGCATCCATTGGTTTCGCCTCTTGATCCAATTCAATTTTCTATAGAAAAATTGCTATGTATATTGTTCTTCTTCCGGACCAGATTCAAGGCATCTTATTCGATTATTTATCAATTTCCTTTTCAGGATCTTAATATTCCAGCCGCGTAGCAATTACATCGTTGGTAATATTTACTTCGCGAACTGTGCCCTTGAGTCCTAACTTCATTTGTCCATTTTGAACTACATGAAAGTAATCAAAGGTTCTCTTTTCTAAACTGTATTCTAATACCATTATTCCAAAACACTAAATTTCATTAACAGTTTTAATAAAACTTTTCTTTTTCATTTATCATCTCTTCCAGTGTTAAATTAATTTGCGCACACCGTTTTTTGTACCTAAACCACGTGCTTCTCTTCCGATGGAATCATGGTTGTTGCTGGCCGGTTTTTTCATTGTCTATACTGTATGTTAATAACAACCGAATTCAATATTTGAGAAGCAGATGGGCTCTATTTGAATGTTATATTTCCAACTGGGAATGTTATATTTCTACTTTTCTGATTAAATATTAGCAATGGGAAAGCTCGCTTGTTCATATTGTCGCTTGTTCACATTGTCGCTGGTTTGGTAACATACAGTATTTGTATCAACCCGTCAAGCGTAAACAGAGCAGTCAATTCTTCCGAGGTCTTGATTAAGCCTATGTTATAACATAGACCAGGTTTTGTATCCATTACTGCATGAACTAGTGGTGTTTCCAACCCTGTACGTTCATTTTCTTCCAGAACCAAAATGAGTGTGGTACGTGTTCGGCTATACCAGTTTTCCAATGTTTCCGATATCTTTCACTGGAATAAGGCTTTCATTATTTTCTTGATTTTAATTGACCTTTCAATTGTTTCGTTCTTTTACTTTTTAACTTTCTATCCTCCCGTATATTGTCTTTCGTGAATTTAGCTTCCTTCCCTGTATCATAATCTACCATCGATTTATTACTATTATATTCTGTTTCATTACTGCCCTAGTAAAGATTTACCACTTGTCTGTCTCGCAACAGATTTTTAATTGGAGCCATACTTTCAAATATCTGTTCTACTATGAACCGATTCACTCACTGGGAATTTAAATTTCAGCCCTGTAATGTTTGCCATTGGTGATGTAAATAGGGACCTTTAATCCCTCAAAACGTCGTGTTCTTACTTACTTTTATGCACACAACAATACCATCGTATGTCTATTCTCCGAGTAGATTATCCCAGGCTTGGCTATCTGCGGTCCACTACCTCCATTATTTATATTGATCTTTTCGGCATTCTTAATAAATTGCATGTTTATTTATTGCATTTCATCATTTACTGCATTCATCATTCACTAATTTCCAAAATTGTGTTTATTTCTGGTGTACACGAAATAAAAATTAATCATACATTTCCGAACAACTTATCCAGAACGAAAGGTGAGGCGACCGGTGTACATACAAAAGCAAGTTCATACACATGTAATAATTAAGTGAAAATGGGTGAGAAGGGCGATACTATTTTAGTACAGAGTCATCGAGCCAAATAAGCAGTATGGAAATAAGCAGTAAGTTTCCAGGTTCCAAGAAATTCTATATAACCAACTTTTTCTGTTGCATGAAAATTGACACAAAAGTTCAAAGTTTATTTTTTATTTCTTTTTAGTTTGGTTTAGTTTCCATGCAGTTTTTGTTATTTCATTCTCAATATCAGCTGATTGCTTTCTCAGCTTCCGTTTCCCGTAATGCGACTTGTGATTTATTCATTTGCTTTTCAGAATCTTCACGCAAGATTAACTCATCCATTCTCATTGAAAATTTCCGTTTTGGTCTTCTTGATTCCATTCACTCGGCCTTATCGAAGTATTTAAATTTGGACAGACCTGAATTATGATTATTTTAAGGTAAATACACTGAAAATATACGGGTTCGAGCAGATGATCCACGAATAACCGACATAGGCGCCTCAGTAGACACAATCTTGTGAGCACCCACATGTTCTGCTATTGTCGGTTTTTTGTTGTCTTCAACCAAACCAATCAGATGGTCGCACAGCCAATCTTTATAATTTCGTTTTGCCCATCCGAACCACAAAATATCCGCAAGCACCGTATCAACCGTGGAAGCAGGAACACAATATTAAAGTTGCCGACTTTTGGCATTGTGTTATGGCTCGGAAAATTGCCCCAACATATTACAAATCGCTTATTCCGGTACTGTTTGCATTCAATCTTTTCATCTCGCAGTAGAAAATTGCTTCAGTCATCCAGGCGGATTTATTCGAATATAATGCACAAGTTAACCCATCCTTAAGCTTGATATCGTACTACTTTACAGCTCACGGGTCCAAAAGTGACATTTCTTCAAATGTTAAGGCTAAATATCTTGAAAATCTAGACAATTTGTTGGTGTAATAATCAAAGCTGTTTGTATTGATGAGTTCTATCGTATACAAAATCACTGCCTTATTTGAAATAACAAAATTTGTTTTGTTTCTATCTCACTTTGGGTTACTAATTTTACGAAACATTTCTGAAAAAGTTTATCTATTAGAATTCCGTTTAAATCTCGAATGAGCTTTTCAAATGATAACCGTTCATTGTACTGAATTGTATTTATTCAGCCTCCTCTTCTATAGAATTCTATCGAAATAACCTACACCTTTTGAAATCAACATTAGTCATTCTGCTCAGTGTTCCTTCACTTAATAACAATGTATAATTATATTAATACAGTTTATGTAATAGCCGTGTGGAATATAGAACTATACTTTTTAGAAATAAAGTTGACAGTGTTGGTAAACTTGGGAATTTATCCACAAATGTTTTATGCCCTATACTCAGCCTGAGCCGTGAGCGGACGATGTTTACAAGCCCAATACCTTAATTTTGTTTTTCCTAGGGAGTTACATACAATTATACAAATGTCGGAAATTATTATTTTTTGTACAATCTACAAGGTATGTCCTTTAAACTGTAATCAGCAATTTACATTATGCCCGAAAATGTGTGACATACAAATTAAATAGCGTTCTACACATTGATTTATGGAATGAACAACTCACGTTTAGGAAATCGTTAAAAATATCGACTAGTTCTTCAGACGCCATTTGCTCCCCCAGAATATGGGCGATTTCGTGTATGGAGGCGGCCAGTGTTCTGCGAACCTTCCATTGGACATTTTGCGAGAGAGTCTACAAAATTTATATTACCAACAGATAATAATATTTCCTAGTTAGAAATTACATACCCCATAAATTTCCTTCAGGCATTTCCAGTTTTGTCGGCCAAGAGTTAAGGCAACGCCGGGCAGCGAGTAAGCGCAGTAACCCGGCAATTCATTGTTGTGGAATTCGGTTTGACCTTTTGGCGTCGGCATCTTTAATTTAATATTATTAATTATCATGAACTGCAAATATTGAGATTTATTTTATTACTGGATATTATTACATTGCTAATGTGACATAGAGTATTTCAAATATTGTAAATGTTTTTTGATTGAGATTTTTGTTCCTATAAATATACATATAAACATGTCAATAATTCTTAAATGTAATATTTTGAACCACAATAAAAAATGAATACGCGATAAATTCCGTTGGTATTTTTTGGGAAGTTTCAGTATCATTAGCTTGGCTTCTACATAGCCTAAAAATCATAAATATATCGAACTTCAATATAGTTCAAAAATTTAAATGATGGCACAAACTAAGAATTTTGTGGCTCAATAGTTTCATCAATACTGACCGATAAATAATATTTGAGAAGAATTTCTGGAATAACATCTTGCGGGAGTACTTCTGTGACTTCTTGATTAATTTCGTCGGATTTTGCAGATTTATCAGAGAGAAAGGATGAGTGGGTTGATAAATTCTGAACATTGATGTTAACTTGTGCCCCAACACATGGAATTAACAGTTTGGTACAGCGTGCTCTTCTTAGAAGTCGCATGAACTACTTATAACATACGATATCCATTTGTAAGCAAACACGTGCAAGAATGAATACGCGTAAACTTCTGGCGATAATACGGGTTTCCTAGAATTTTTGGGAGACTGGTTACAAGCTGCCAAAAACGTATTGGGAAATTCCCTAGAACATGGTGAGAACGAGTGTGGGTAATTTAGTATAACTATATGCCGTACATAATAATTAATTTATATTGCGGGTGTACGATAAGACTCACATTTAGGCACGTTTCCAAAACGCATTGTGAACCAAATCCAAGATAAGTATGTGGCATTATATTATTAGTGGTTATATCTAGTAGATATAATTTCTAAAGTAAATGTTTGCAGTATAAATGGAATATTATGTACGTCTATAGCTATATCAAAATAAATTAATAGTGCTGAGGAAATAGTTGCTGCGGGCCGATTCAATTAAAACGACTGGTAACTGCCGTGATAATTGATAATTTCCCGATTAAATGACTGATAAGGTGTGATAAGGGATAGTCGTCACTTACAATGGAAATTCCAAGCCCAAGTTCAATATTTAGTGTCTCATCAAGATCACACTTCTCAAATGTGAATGTAGATGATTTAAGCTTAAATGTAAACCTGACTCACCACCGGTTCCATGTCCTGATTTTCACCATCATGATAATCATCTTCATCATAATTATTTTCATCGTCATTTTCTTTGAATTGTTTCTTTTCGTTAAGTTTGATTTCCGTCTGGTCATTGTCTAGATTATCAGTGGAGTAGGCGTCTTTTAGTATTAGTCTTTCTGAATATAGACATAAATAGGGAACAAAATTCATTATGGTAAAACTATAGGTTGAACAAATATAGCTTTTACAAATATGTTTTAACTACCACAGTATGTTGTGTAAGATTTGTTATTATGAAACTACCATCGTCCTCAATACATATAAGTTAAGTGTGCATCAGGAAGTCTTGAATTGTATATTTTTTTTAAATCCGTCTCTTTTTTCCCACTTTTTTCATTATTTTGGGCATCATAAGTAGATTTAATAGCATTATAAATTAATTTGTAAATGAAGTCATACAAAACTACTCAAAATTTCCACATACGGTTAATTAATTGGAGCAAAAACTAATTTTTCCGTTACCGACATTAGGCCCCATATACTCCTTATACCATTGTATAACACGGATGTCAAACCTACCCCCTTATGTAGTAACTGATAGCGTAACCATCCTTAGTGGGTGCTATAGAATTTTTTCTTGCGGTTCCGAATCTGTGATCAGAATATGCAAATTTACACGACGTCGTATAGTTAACTCCCCCTAAAGACAGACAGTGAAAAAAAAAATTTTAATTTTAACTCGTGGGGCATGGCAGATCACCGAACTAAATTGTACTAGCAAATCGAAAGGTGAAAAATTCGTGATCTTGTCACTTTTTGAAAATTTGTACTTTAGAAATTCCATTTTTGGGCTATAAATAGATCACGTGTTAAGAATTCGGGGTCTGTTCTTTGAGAAGAATTCTAGTGGCTATAACTACATAACAAAATCAATCTAATCACTTCACGATCAAAATTTTACATTACCAAAAGCGCGTGAAACTAGAATTTTTCACAGCTAGAACACCCCTGTCATAACCGCCCCCACCGTTTGAAGTGGGAACTGATGGATTAACCAGACTTAGGGATCTTAGCATGATTTCTAAATCATTAGAAAATAGAAAAGCGAAAAATTCGTGATTTTTGTCACTTATTAAAAATTTGTACTTTATAAATTCAATTTTTGAGTTATAACTGGGTCACGTGTTAAGAATTCATGGTCGCTACTTGGAGAATAATTACAACTAAAGACATGGCGCATCGAATAAGCCTACCTTCGAGCCAATCGGACATACTTCCCGAAATCACATTTTTGAATTATAGTGGCTATAGCTACATAACGGGTAGGAATTCGGGGCCAATCCTATCAAACGAAATGAACATGACATCCGTGCGTGTCGAATGAGACTAATTTCGGGAGAAATCAGAGATTTTAAAATATTGTGAAATTGTACGGAAATTTTAACCCTCTGGGCAAAGTGTGGAGAGAATTGGACTTTTCGGTTTTAAAATGGCTACAGTTTTTGATGCATAATCCCTAGAAGTTAATATTTGAAATCAGTCATAGAAAAAAAATTTCTGATTCCAGCGTAACATTCTCTATGTTCGTAGTTTGTCTTGTTTTCTTCCAATCTGACTTTCAATGGACTGAATTTCGTCCATTTTCTACTTTGCACTGCACATTCTTCATACAAAACCGATCATTGGTGTTCGAGTCCAAGGCGGATCAATCGTATTTTTGTGTATTTAGTTGTATTCGAACTCGATCGATGATGTAATAATATATATATATACAATTCTCTCCATATTTTGCTCAAGCGTTTCGACATAAATTTTGCCCAGAGGGTTAAGTCAAAAATATTATTTGGGAAGTGTGTCTGATTGGCTCAACAGTGGGCTTATTCGACGCGCCATGACTCCAGCTTAAATTCTTCTCAAAGGACCGTTGTTTCCGCACCCGTGTATAATCATATAATGCACATGATAGTGAAGATCATCATCATAATTTGGTAAGTGGCACATATTTTACTAATGTGATTAACTAGATTTTTATTCAAATCGACGTTAAATTCGTAAAATCACCAATATTATTATCTTATTTGCGTCAAATTACTGAAACTAACCTTTGGAGTAGTCGACTGGGACCTCGTCTTCGTCTCCAAATGAAATTTGGTCATTATTTTTTATATTTAAGTCCTAAAGTTCAGCTTTACGAACGAAATTAAACTCATCAATAATTACTAGAGCTTCGTATAGTTCGACATCTACAATTGAGGATTCTTCTTGTGCTTTCGGGTCACCGGAAGCGTGAGCTTCTGTACTTTTCTCGTTTACGTCCTTTTGACTTTCGTCCGGAACAGTTGTTTTCTGAAAAAGTCTGGCTAAATACGTTCCATGTTATCACCGTAACTATTGTCACAATTCATCAAATAGTGATCAAAACATTTAGAAGCATTTACGGATGTATTGTTTTTATCTATATTCCGTCTAGAATTAAACCATAATTATAATTATCCGAAAAATATACTCAAACGAGAAAAATGACTGAAATAACTAGAACGTAAAAAATATATGGGACTATGTTAAAACGTTTAAGTTTTGTTTGTACATGCTTTGAGGAGCCACCCCAGCACGAAGACACCCTAACTTGAACAAAGACTGTCAAATCAGAATCAAGAGTCTGGCTACAATTTTACAGCAAAAATGGTCAGTACTAAATGACCAGCACACAACTATCCAGATTGCCCCCTACCTCTTCAGGTAGCAATTGAGCGGTTAACGAGACTTAACCAGTCTGATAGAGTTTTTTCTTGCGGTTCCGAATCAGCAGGAAAAGTTTATCAGAAGATATTTGTCGTCTTTCCGCAGAGAATCCAGTTCAATATACGACGAAACCAAAACAACATTCCAGTACACAACTTTATATAATTCTGGTTTATACTTTTATGAAAGTTCTAAAATTTATTTCATGCGAACGTGCGAATGCCCTATTGTTTATACCTGGAGAGAACGAACACTATTTTTCATTATTTTATTGCGTTTTATGCATTTTTTTTAAACTAATAACGTTTTTACGAAAATGCTAAAATTAGTAACATATTATTTATTATTCACACGTACAAGTTAGAATTTAATTCTTCCGACGTGAAAGCTGACTATTGTTCTTATGTTTCCGCCGAAGAGTGCTCACGTCTGGTCGAACCAATAATTATCTGTTACGTAAATCGTCATATTAATCTCAATGGGCCCTCTTTTAAAAAATCGAAAACTTTGTAAAGTCTATTATTTTCCGGCAATAACTGTGTATGCTTGTGAATATTTGACCGAATTGTGACAAGTTCAGTTTTGCATCGATTGGATTCACTTTAGGGCATTTCATTCATATAAGTAAATATAACTTTGCCCCATGGATATTATGTGGCCATTACAGGGCCATACTGTACGGATATAATGAAAAACTGTTTATTCGGATAAAAAGTGCTCCCGCAATGACTGGAACTTGCCTCCCTCCAATCTCGCTTGTTAGTCCTGAACCAATACACTAGGTGGTGGTCCAATATACTTGTACCATTTAAGTTATTGTATTATATGATACTATAGAAGTAATTACGTATAGAAATTAATAGAGAAAATTTAATATATATTAACCAGCAATTTAACTGTTTTTAAACTAGAAATTAGATAAGTATTTGTCAACGGTCAGAAGAATGAATGTCCATTTTTTTAATTTCGTATATTCAGCTAACGGTTTAACTAACTATCAATGTTGAAAGTCTATGGACATACCCAATAACAAGCATCAATGAAACACAAACACTTCAACCAACTGTTAAAATTATATATAAACTCATGCACAAGCCCCGTCGTTTACTATTTCGAAGCTTTTCTAAATTTACTCGCTAATTATTTATTCTACCGGAAATAAATATGTATACGAAAAATAGGATGTTTTACGGTGGCAGAATTATGGTGGGAAAAGTAGTTGGAATTCTATTTTCCGTATTGCAAGTGCTATAAAATTCCGCTTAAATTAACAGATTTTCAACCGTTTTCGTCCCGACTGGCTGCCTAAAAATGGCTGTAAATAAAAGGCTATGGAAATTTAGATTTATGTTACTACCTCACGAGCGTATAATCACTCTAATTCAAACATTATATTATACCAGCATTTCTGTCCCTGACATAATAACATTTTCCCGAATGAAGAACTGAAATGGTTTCCACCATTATTTTTTTTTATTAAGTTCCACCAACGTTTGTTGGACATTTTGTTAATAACTCGTATACTAACCATTGGGACGTTTAAGTTTTCTATGTCGATGTCTTCTAAGGTTAACTCATCAAAATTAATTTCAGGTAATGAGTCCTTCCAATAATGTGCACAATTGAACTCAGTCTCCTCTGTTTCTTCTAGTATCGATATGGTAGCCTCTTCCGTAATCTTTTGTTGCTCTGCATATTTTGTGAAGGATGCGATAAATTTTCCCAATTCTTGGTAGGCAGATAAACGCACCCATCGTGATTCGTCATTTAATAGCTTTACAAATAACTCGGACATGATGCCATTTCTACTATGTTCTGAGACAGTTTCTGATAATTGACTAAAGCTATCGGCACAAGCTTTCCTAACGCCCCAGACAACATCTTCGGCTTTTTGTGGTTCGAGAATTAACATATAATTGAATTACAACTATAACTAACTATAATAATATGCACTGTTATAGGATAAATACATAAATTAATTAAATATATTAATTATGGAATTTAATTAAGTTCACTTTATAATCGAATACGTTATTATATACAATATATTTCAGTCGAAAGAGGAACCATAGCCTAATATAGAGAAGACGGGCAAAATTTGTTTTTCTGTCGTTTCGAGTCTCACCACTTTGGCGAAATCAGGGGCGTGTTGTGCACAAACTTTGCGTATATGGAACAGATCATCACTACAACTTGTTAAGTATACTGGAAGCACCAATTCTGTAGTTACGTCCTTGCCTATTTATTGTGATATCATTTATTGCATTCGAATTGTCTAGTTTGTCGAAATATTCGTACGGTGCATACAGATTTTATATAAAAATCATATCTCTCAGGCACCAAATTGTACATTTTTGTCCACGGACCTTGTTCTTGTCCGTGGAACCAATTTTTTTTCCACGGACCCAGTTTCGATTAATCTCTGTGGACAAAAATATCACTTCTAAGATTAATATTCAATATATTTGAATTAAATATGTGATCTGCTTTTTTTACTTAATTTTGAATGAATTAATTTAAATATTATTTCTTCACCCCAAGACAAATCGCAAAATACGACAAACGCTATTCAACAATATATCACTTTCCTAAAATGGGGACAATTTTCGACAAGAGCGTCACGGCTTCTGTTCGGTAATCATCGGTATGTGCATTGGCGAGGCCTAGCATAATTGGTAAAATTTTTGACTGGCAGACGTCTGGTTTGAATAAAGGCAGAATTTCAACCAGAGATGTTTGAGCAGCTTTTCGCGCAGAATTGGTGATATCTTCAAGAAAATTCATAACAGTGTTCGGATAGCATATTTCTCTCTATTGATTAAGAGATCTATTATACTTTCCGATGCGTCCCTTGCCAAAAAAGGCCATACAGCTTTACTGAACTCGTTCCCTAGAACGAGGATTGCAAATATCTTTTATTTAATTGACGTTAACCCGCATCCTTACATTGGTCATTCGAGGACAATTTTCTACATTTTAGCGTTTATACTACGTCCAGTTTGACCCACAGGACCCCTCCAAAAAACTGTAAAGTACTTAGCCGAAATTAAGAAACGACTGTTTATCCTTTCGATCAGGATATTTAACCGGAAGCGACCCAAAAACAAAAATTTCTATAGAAGATATGGGCAAATACTTCCCATGTCGATGTTTATCAGACCAAATACTTTAAGAATGTGTACGGGTACGCTACCTATATTATGTGTACAACGCGTATTTGGCGATACAATTCCTCAGTTTTCACTCGAAATGGTGATTCCAATGCAAACAACTTTGAAACTGGTCGTCATACCCATAATAAATACAAAAACTTTCTATATCTAGAGCTGGATTAATCAGTAAATTTATGAGGTCGAAGGACCAATGTAAGGATGCGGCTTATACGCCAAAATTCTTATCAGTAAGTTTCTCGAATGGGCTAAAGGCAATAAAAAAACCAGGTAAATGAGATCCGTATAAATCAATATGTATCAGACATATATATCAGACGAATTGGCGAAATTTGTTTTATTACTACACTTTAGATGAATCTACACGAAAAGTAAAAACCATGGAGTTTAAAATTTTAATCCGGGATTAGAACATAGCACGTGTAAATAACTATTAATTTTGATATATAACGTTTTTTTATTACTAATTGTTCGCCTTCTTGTTTCAAATGATTCGGGAATACTAAGAGATCAAAATTAATCCCTTTGACTTGTTTTTGTATTTAGACGGTAGTTACGGGTTAACATATACATTAAGCCATGCTTATCCATTCCTAGAGGTAAAATTTCTTCTTCTACTATGGACGACGAGAGCTGTAACTGTTTTGCTTTTAGAATACACTTTTGACTTATGCACATTCTATATTTGGAGGGGATTCTTTCTCTTATTTCGTCTATTCCCAACTAGAGTCGAATTCGAGCAATTTAGAAAATGCTGGACACGGTTGGTTCAATGGATACAATAATCTAAAATGATAAAATACGATATTCGGTAAATTCCGATTTGTTCTGTATCAATGGAACAAAAAAATGATTTTCCGCCCGAAAATCGGAATTTAATTACATTATAGATTCCAGACGATGAAATAAAAAACATGAATCATCATATAGAACGTTCCTTAATTCCGGCACCTTTTCCATTAATTCAACCCGCACGGTAGGCTCTGGATCCTCGGATAGACGCGAAACATACAGCATCGCACTGCGAAACTCGTCCCTCGTATCACATGAATCAACTGCCTCGCACAGAGTGCGGCCTGCCGCTTGTCGCTCGAAAACATTATTTGATTCGACATACTTTTTAAACTTTTCGAATGGGGTCAATATTTCGAATGATGTTAGTTGGTCTATACTATTCCAATTGGATTGAAATTCTGTAACCGTAGCCACGTATAAGCGTGTTTTATATACATTTATACCGTATGAATAGTGAATATAGAACCATACGAACAACAATCCCAGGAAACCTTTTGGTTAATTTTAACACCGGACCTTGTTTTTAGAACCGTAGAAGTGGTTGGATGTTTGACTGACCCCATACTAAATTGGAAATGGAATTTTTAGACCGAAAGTACGCCGAAGTGTCCGCTAAAAACCACAAGTTGATTATTTTGAATAGCGAATCACACCAAATTGTTGCTCGAGGCGACCACTAGTGGAAAACTAACTTCGACAAACGTAACTTAAGTACGGACATGCGTATTTACGGTCTTTGGTCTGGATTCCACCGA
>SCLF01724630.1:0-22477 GCA_004367975.1 Mesochordaeus erythrocephalus | reverse complement strand
CAAACCAGCTCCAACACCCACAATCAACAACACGAAAACTGAAATCCATAGCTGAAATTATTGTTTTAACGAGTGTGTGTGGAGCGACACACATTGCTGCGTAGGCCTCGTTTCATTATTCCTGCGTACGGGTTAAAGCTGAAATAATGCGTTTTGATTGGATCGTTTAGTGGTGGGTTTAGGCAAAAGAGGTGGAGAGCAGAACAAGCGGTGCGTTTAGGTTTAGTTGGTGCGTTTAGTTTAGAGTTGTGTAGTACAACCTACGTCCAGCTTGACCCCAGTACCCGCCCTAAAAATTATTTCTTTTTTTTAACGTGGCCTCATATCCGAAGTATCACTAGAAGTGAGAAGCTAGAAAATGATCTTCAAAAATTAAAGTGCCATGGGGTACTTTAAGAAACGACTCATTAAGGATTTGTATTTTTACGATTTAAATCAGCTGTATCTTAAATAGCAAACATTGAACAGTACTTCCGCATAGAATTTCTTGTGCAGATTTTTGAATAATTTTCGACCAGGAGCCTTGACCGGATGTGAATCCGGATGTGATCTTTGAAAAAATACGTCCCTCGTGGAGGTTTAAACGTATTCAAGAGGTTTAAGCGTGTTTAGTGTTACCAAACATTCAGCTTTCATCGGGGATTAGATGGAAATGAAGCGAACAAAAATTCACTGTCAAATCGAATTTTGATGAGACTTTACGCTCGTGAAACTCATTATTTCAGTTGTAGATCTCTATTTGCTTGTTGTTGATTACGGGTATAAGGGCCATGAAAACAATCAGTATGCCGAAAACCGTATTTCTTTTATATTTCCTTTTCTCCTCGAAAAAAATTAAACGTCTTCTACGTTTCAGTATATGCTTAGAGAATGCCGCAACGTTTTTTAAGGGAATAGATAGTTTGGTGATGAGTCTTCTATCAGCGTCGCATTTGTGGAAAATGCAATTGACTTCCACATCATGAAGTAATTGTTTGTAATTACCTAGCTAATTCGCCGCTTCTAGAAGAAAGATTGAACCCTTATCTATCTCGAGTTAAAAATTTCATTAAAATATACTAAGGCGTCCCCGCGATAAATGTAAAAATGTTCTACCGCCCGAAAAGAGTGAAATAGGAGAATATTCAGTTTTCGGGAAATTACACTACTCAAAGTTCCTAAAAGTCATTTATTCCATTTAATTCGGTACAAGTTTGGACGCTACTGTACTAAATTCAAATAAGATATTTTTAAACGAGAAATACAGTTACATCGATAATGAGGTGCCAAACTGTACTACCGCTGTGGTATCTACTGAAAAAACGAAAAGTGGTATCTACTGGTTAAAGAAGATGAAATTTGGGCATGGGCCTTAATAAATATGGACCGGTGTGTATCCGGTATGGTCTGGACTGAGAAAATAGGGGGCGTCGATTCGATAGGATATAATCACCCATAGGGTTTTTTACACTCCTAGCGAATCGCAAATTGGTAGTTCTTCGTTTCTATTTCAGTTGGAAACTGGTGAATATTTTTTAATGCAATTTTAAGCATTAGTTAGCTAAGTGTTCATGCTTTCAACTGATATATTTAGCTTGGAGTTCAGTCATCTAGAAATCGCTCACTAAGGAAAAATGTAATTGTGTCCAATTCCTAATTTTTTTGGAAACACCTACTATTCGTTTCCATTTAACTTGGAAATTGATGAATATTTGTTAATCAAATTTTAAGCATTAGTTAGCTGAGTGTTCACGCTTTCAACTGATATATTTACCTTTGAGATCAGGCTTCTAAAACTCGCGTACTAAGCTAAAACTTATTAGTGGTGAATTGAATTTTTTTTATCTGAAACGACTGCTATTAGGTTCCTCTAACATTGAAACGAATCCATATTTCTTAATGGAACTTTCAGCATTAGTTAGCTGAGTGTTCATGCTTTCAACTGATATATCAGCCTTCTAGAAATCGCTCACTAAGGAGAAATGTAATTAGTGTCAACTTCAGAATTATTTATAAGCCGAATGATAATTAATTTTTCGGAAACACCCACTCTTCGTTTGCATGTAATTGTAAATATCATTTGCCCAACCATACATACATTTTCCGAGTAAAAAAAGATTACACCATTAAATTTTAGCTGTCTAAAAAATAATTGCTATGAATAGTAAAATACGTCAAAAAGTGTATTTATTTTCTCTCCATTGTCACGATTATTTTTACAAAATCGGAGTCCCACTTTTTCACTTTGAAAACATGTCCCGCTTTTTGAGACTTTACATCGGGTTACCCTAATATGCATTTATATATATTTTGATAATAGCTAGTTGTGGTGCACTCACTTAACCCTCTGGGCAAAGTATGGAGAGAATTGGACTTTTCGGTTTTAAAATGGCTACAGTTTTTGATGAATAATCCCTAGAAGTTAATATTTGAAATCAGTAATACAAAAAACATTTTTGATTCCAGACGAACATTCCCTATGTTCATAGTTTGTCTTGTTTTCTTCCCATCTGACTTTAAATGGACTGCATTTCGTCCATTTTATGAAATTCGTCAAATAAACAGCGCAATAAGATAAGGCTCGCTTATTGCTTTTTTATTGGACGACCAATTAGTTTAACGGATGACTCGAGTCTTGAGAACATCACGCGTATAGTGAGATAATCTCGCCGACATATAACTCATTCAATTGGACGACCAATCAGGTCAATGAAATAGAGAACACAACACATCAGGAGGCCGGGGTACGCGAACAAAATGATTTTGCCCAGAGGGTTAATTGACTACGTGTGGTAGCTACTGGTTACGATATATTCTTGAAACAATATTAACCGTCTCAGTTGGATACGCTTTGATGAATTAATTTCCGCCTAAATATTTGTCTGTTCAACAGGTAAAAAGACTACCGACTTCACACCCAGATCACACCGTGATATAGTATGCTAACATTAAGTTACACACCGGTGGATACAAACCTAATATATAAGCAGGAATTTCAATCTCTTTCCCAGAATAATAGAACAAAACATTTGGTAGATACTGAAATAAACTCTATATATCAATTGGTCCGCCGATGTCGATCTGGTGGATAAATTATTCGACCCAAATGGTGATTTAACGAATAAAGAAGAAGAAAATGCTGAAAGCAAATTTTTGACATATATCAAAAACACATATTTTTCCACCGAGGGCAGGTTCAAAAACTTCAGTTATCTCAACTGGAATCATTATGAGGACATCATCAATGACGACTTCAATGTTACGAAAAAAGGCTTTAGAAACTTAGCTGCAGTAAGTGAAAATATACACGAATTCTAATCGACGAATCTGTCTCCCAAAAATAAAAAAAGAAAAGATATCTATGTACAGACCTTTATAAACAAAAATAAAAACATATATCCTTTATTTAACTAATTATTCGCGCTGTTGGGCACAAAGTGGAGGTTGGAGAAGAATGAGAGCGATACCCCTGGAAGACGACCGAGAAAGATATAAAAGGTTTGTACCGATATTAGCTACATTATATTACATATTTAAATGCTTTAACACAATATCTGTATTTCATAAAAATAGATGTTTTTGGACTAAAACTACTATTGTGGACGAATTAAAGGACATATTTTGAAAATAAAAATACCATTAGATCGATAATTGCATAGTATTTATTCGTGCGAAGTTTCAGACAAGTGAAATGTATGATTCTCTTGAAAATAGCAAACGAAAACCCGCTAGTCTTTATCTCTGGTTAGCGTACGTGGAATCGGGGCGACTGAAAATTTTGAACCGAGTAACGCAATTCTATTCAGCTCTATAATAGTAAATGTATATTAGCGTGTCATTCATACAGTATAATGGAGTCATTTATATTTTACTTTCGTTATAATGCTTGTGTGAGTTTTTTACTTAGCGTAAGTTTTTTTGAATGAAAGGTCATATGCTCAAAACACCTACGCTGGGGGTTTAATAATGGAGAATTTTATACAGATCATAAAATTTTATCGAATACACAATTTTATAAGGTTAAAGATTAAGTCACTGCCGATGTAATGGTCTTGTCACAAAGTGGAGGTTGGAGGTTGGAAATATAGGATATTTGTGACATTCCAAAAAATTAAACGCACCGTTTTTTCTAACCTCGATGTGGTTCGTTTATGTTTAGAGTGCTGTATTATTCATTGTCACATTTTAAACAAATTTTATTGGTGCTGAAAGTTTAGAAATCGTCTGTTATTATTCATAGTTTAATAGTAAATAAAAGAATAAAATAATGACTATATATTAATAAATAAATAGTAAATTATGGAGTGACCAGAAGATGCGCCGAAATTTTTTGACCCAGGGTCAGTAGGGGGTGAATCGGGCCCATCATACGGTCTAGTGCTTAAAAATCTTTTTTTTATGCCAAACAGCCACGTTTGTGCCAGCTTGATGCGTGACTGTTAACGAATTAGACAAACTGAAATTCCGCCTACGATCAGACTCTTTTGCCATAACCAGTGTACATAAATATGTGTACCTGTAGATATTTCGAGTACTATAATGGCACGTGGCGTCCTTTTTATGAAGTTTTAAGTGGAAACACAACCGGAAGTGATCACTAAAAACTCAAATGATCAGGAGAACTCATAATAATTTTATGTGCGAAATAATCTTCATCGAAAGTGATATTGGGGCTTAAGCCTCTTTCTCTGTGTGAAATACTGTGGATACATATCATTTGTAAATCAGTGTAAATACATTAATTTTCATGCAATTATTCTTGTGGACAGGACGATTGAACTACTGTTCGTGCTGATGGTTAAGTTCTACTTTATTGAGGAAACACTTGAGGTATCCCAAATTCCGCAACAAAAATTAATCGCTGGCAATCGTGTCGATAATTGTAAATTGTACTAGGTTGATTGATTTCTATGATTTGTGGGTGTTAAGGATACATTAAATGTGTGCTTCCATGGCGCAATCGGCTAGCGCGTTCTTCTAGAAAGGGGAAGGTTGCGAGTTCGAGTCTCGCGGGAGGCACAAGTTTTAGAGATTTAGTAATTAAGCGATCAAATTCATTTAACGTGACAATTGTATGACCCTTTTGTGACCTTAGTCTAATAAAGTAAAGAGCGGTTTCATTCGTAGGCACTAGTTGACTAAACAAATCATTCGATCCACGTTCGAGCAACGTTCGAACCGCGTTCGAGTCATGCCGATGGGAGTTAATACCGGTTTCTGACTATACAAAAAAATTTCAAGTGAACTAAGTTCGCCTAAAAGTCATCAATTTTAGAGAATAAGTCACACGATGCAATATTTTTTATCACATAGGCGGGTCACGTAGCTAGATTGGATGGTTCGTTTAATAGACATTTATGAGAAATTACGCAATAGAAATTACATAACCACGCCAATAATTATGCAGGTTGTGTCTCATAGATCAAGGAACGGTTCCCGTTGGTTCTATAGTATATCACAACCTTGAAGTCAGTGGGAGACACAAGGCACGTTGGTATGCGTCCCAGACTATAGCGTCAGCATGTATCCATATCCTTGTTATATAAACTTTTCTTCTAAATACAAAGAAGCTGTTCAATAAAGACTTTCAGATAAAACCATTCTGATCACAAGTCTAGATTAGGACGGGTTAACCAGTTGATACCACCTTGGCCCTTTTGATCTTTGGCGTCTGTATTTTTAGTTTTTCTCGAAAATCATACATATCGTTTTGAAACTTCTCACGATTAAGTATGATTAACGACACTTAGTTAGTCTGATAGAGTTTTTTCTTGTGGTTCTGAATATGTTCTCAGAATGTCTAAAAGTATATGGCGTCGTACAGTTAACCCCCCCTAAAGACAGAAGTGAAATAATCTGTTTTTGACAAAAACATAAATTTTAACGCATGGGGCATGATAGCACCCCGAACTAAATCGTGCTAGATTAACTAGGCCCCTTTCTTTTAAAGCTATGGACCTCGAAATTCACACTGCCGAAATGGACAAATTGCGGAATTTTTTGGCAATTATAAAATTCCGCATTTCCTCAGAAATTGGACTGATTCGACGCGCACGGATATCAGCTACGTTTCTTCTCATAAGATTGACTCCGAATTCCTAACCCGTTTTGAAGTTATAGCCACCAGATGTTAACACTGTGATTTTGGGAAGTATGTCACATTGGCTCGAAGGTGGGTTTATTCCACGCGCCCTGGCACCAGCTTCAATTATTCTCAAAATACCGACCCCGAATTCTTAACACGCGACTTAGTTATAGCCCAAAAATGGGTTTTCCTAAAGTACAAATTTTCAAAAAGTGACAAAATCACGAATCTTTCACGTTTGGTTTGATAGGATCTCGAAAACATGCCCACATTCCAGAATATGTTCACTAAAAATTTGACTAGAAACAACTGCATAAAAACTAATGTTTAAGACGGTCAAAATAGATTAAGTCAATTTTGGCAATGTGATTTTCGTGGTTCATAGGTTTAAAACTAATAATCGCAGAACGTTTTCGATATTTTTATTGGCTAGCACCATTTAGTTCGGTGAGCTGCCATGCCCCCATGAGTTAAAATTAATGTTCTAAAAAACAGATTATGTGACGTTCTGTATTTAGGGGGGCTTACTGTTCGAAGCCGGGTAATTTTGGACATTCTGAGAACAGATTCGGAACCGCCAGAAAAAACTCTATCAGACTCACTAAGTCTCGTTGACCGATCACTTCCGACTTGGAGGGGTAGGGGGAGTGAATTTGACACATGTGTATAAAGTGATTTTTTACCCTCAAATACATCTTCTCGGCCGTAGAACATTTTATTATTTAATGCTTTAGAGCTTACAAGTTTGTTATATTTTTAACCAGTAGAAAACGCCCAGTTCCTAAACTCACTACAGGTTTGACTGTTGCTAATAATTTCACTAGAAGTGAATTCTTAAAATAGGTGACTGCAATTAGGTTGCATGATTTGAGGCGAGAATGGCGTGACATGAAGTGTTTCTAGTTAGTCACTATGAGGTCTCGTTAACTACCGGGTATGATTTTCGTTTACCTTGCTTCCATGGTCTAATTCATAAATAATTAGCTCCTCGTTAGAGCAGTAAGAAGCGACGTAGAAAACAAACAAAATATTTGCTTGTTCATGTTTAATACGCCGGTTTGCTGGCGCACTGAAATTGGTGGTGAAACAATTACAAATATCTTTCAAATTATCATTCCTGCAAAAAAATGTTTTGACATCGTAATATTGTGTGAAAATTAGAAAATACGTTTACTTCCATACCACGCCGTGAAATTTTGAAAACCTCAGCAACTACACATCAGTTACGGATCTTCTCCAAACCACACCCTTTGTCCAATGCTTGTTGGCAGCGGTCTAGTATTAGCAACTGTCTGGTATTATATTGCGCACCCTACTTGATAAAGGCCACATACCGTATTTGGGTATTATTTGTGCTTGTAGCTAATGTTACTGTATACATTTATTGTAATCGATCTTATGCTTGTACCAATATCAGTAGTTCTAACTGCAAAACACAAGTGTTTCGACTTTTCCAGCACTCCATGGATCTAGTATTTGGTTAAAACAGTACATGCCCGGTTTATGGCAATCGTTGCCCTCCTAAAATAATCGTGCGATCCCTTAAATTTCGTGTAGGAAATGGGTGTTCCAACCAAAATTAAATTCAAATCGGTAACAATTTCGGTTGATAGTTGTTTTGCTAGCAGCCGTAAATTTGATTGAGTTTATTTTTTGATGAAAATTCCGGGAAGCTAATCAATTCTAAGGCTGGATTCGCGTATTGCTATCGGCTTGCGGGATTTATATTTTTGTATATAAATCATTTGGAAAGTTTCTGGAAATACAGCAGCTTTTTCAGATTGCAATGATTCTTCATTAAGCCAACGGTCAAAACTTATTTCATATCATATTTATGTAAAGTGGATCCTGTTTTATTAGCAGAACTAACTACAGGTTATTTTTCAACATTGCGAGATAAAGCTAGCATTTCGTCAGAGAAGCCCACTTCAAATTCATTAGATGAGATTTTGTCTGGTAATTCGTTAACTTTGGCGTCAATCTGCATAATTTTATCATAATCAGGTGGAACTAATACGTTAAAACTTTGGTATTCCATCAGTCCAATTGCTCCCAGCCTTTGTTGCCAATTATTTTATTTGTCAGTTTTTTTATGTTGCTCGCTGCTTGAGTTCACAAAGTTTTTTCGCGAAACGAAGAAGATTCCCACATTCTATCGTTTTGAATTCGACTTACCCGTGGGTGTTAAATCGAAGGAAGGTACCACCTCCTGTTTCTCAATAATTTTAATATTGAAGTTTTTGAGTATATTTTGGCAAAGGTGACTTGTCTTGTACGGATAATTGTAATATAATAATGGTAATATTTCCATATTCAGTTATTGCAATTATCCATTTAAAAATTGAATGTCCATCTAACTATAATATTGCAAAAACGTAATATTCAGTTTGCCAGAAGAGTGTTCTGGCTCCAGAAATCAAATATGTGCCCTACACAATTATAGTGGCATATTATGGTTACCAGGATCATGTCTGTCATTTTGCCCTTCTACATTCCCTCGTGGTGCCGACATGAAGATCTGCAAACCGAAGGAGAAGCCACTCAAATTTTAGCTTGGTCCTATTTTTTTATCGGCAACACCTTTTGAATGTAGAGCGAGGAAAGCAGATATTCAACTAATACACTACTAATATATAAAAACATGCATACAATGTACTCGATTATAGCTGAGGCTTCAATCTACGTGAAGTCGATAGTTGGACACAGAGATTGTTGGTGTAATATACTGAAATAAAATATATGATTCATGAAAATGGAACACAGCAAATGGTCTAGGAGTAAAACACCAGGGCTGCAATGAAATGATTACGTTGTATCAGTATTTTCCCTATACTGCCACTTTGACATCGGTGCCCAAACGAAAATTATACTTGTTCCGTTGCTTTCCACTGAGAAGAGAGAAGACCAGACTAAGTTAAATTATAATTTGGAAATATAAGAGAGTGCAACTGATCAATCTGAGGCAAGTGGATATAAACGGTGAAGTCCAAGATAGACCATTTAGTTCGAACTTTTTCAAACCCATCAACCTACCCTGAAGAATAAATAGCAGCTATTTTTCCCGATGCAACATCGGGAATATATATGTTATTGAAAGAATCTACAATAACTAATTAACTTTTGGTTGTCTATATTGGGGGAAGAAACAACTTCGGGTAAATATTTGCACAAGACCAATGGAAAGAGCAAATTTAAGCTGAATTAATTATTGACTCTAATAGGACACCATTTTAGGAAAGTAGTCATCTGGCGAGTCATATTTTGACTACCAGTTTTTTGGGGAGTTTTTACCCCTAAAAATAATAAAATAAATGTCAGGTGGAATGGGACTCGCCCATATGTATTCTATGATTTGTACTGAAACACGTTAAGTCTAAGGTGAAAACGCTGAATGTAACTTGGAGCATCATAATAAATCATTGGTCGATTGACGACTAATTATTTGCGCTCTATATTCACGATAAGTATTTAGTTTCCAACCTCAGAAAGACGTTTACACCCCCGATCTGTTCTCGTGACTTATGCGGTGCACACTGGTCAATTCTAGGCACTTCACCGTGACGATTTTTCTGGTGAACTTCTAAGACGGAAGCGCCGAAATATGCCTTAAATGAATGTCGCTTTTAACCCGTGGTTAAACTAGAGTAACCTCATACTGATTGTTGACCCTGTGGCCAGGTGATAGTTACGTTCCTCCTCCTGGATGTAAGTCTTGCATGTATCTTCGGCATGTACCGGAACTCGGTAAATGTTTTGTAAACGTTGCATCAGACTTGAATATGCCAGTTTTTTAGTAATTTTGAGGCAATTCCAAAGTCTGCCGTGCTTCGCAAACACTGCACCAGCAAAAAGTATGCCGTGCTTTGAATACATGGTTTCAGACGAGAATATGAGGTGAGACCAATAAGGCATGGCCTACTTTTTTGACTGATAATCAACTTGCAAAACATTGCACATTTTTGGGTTTGATACACAAATTATATCAGATCAAAAATATGCCATGTTTTGCATAATTTGCAAGTTTTTTTGAAATTTCGAACCATTACAATTATTATCACAGATTATTATCATAGATGCAGGCGAACATAATTTAGCTTCCCATAAAGAACAATAATAGGAATGCATGAAACATTTTTATGTCAAAGTCCAATAATTTCAGGAAAAACAAATCAAAACACCAATAATTTCAAAAAATTCAAAAATGTGAATTTTTTCGATTTTTTGGAAGTTTGTCATAAAAATGCAGTGGTAAATGTATAGTCACACTCAGTGCACAAAATGGAAATATCGCTCGCTCGATTCAACAATTTTTATCAAGCTTTTTGTGCTCTTTCAATTCCTTATACAACTTGGGCGACAGTCTTGGGTTAGTTAGAGTTTTCCCACTTCCTTAAGCCCAGATTTTGGTATTAAGACACTCCATGTTCAAATCATTCGGTTATCAAAATTGCCTGTTACGCATTTTAATATGGAGAATCTAAATGCCTAAAATGCCTTACGAAAGTGATAAAAATCTAACTGACCCAAAACGGCCACCCAGGTTGTGTGAGGGATATAGTTATTATCTTAATTCATTGGCATTAGCCAACATCATTTTATGGGATGTGTAGTCATTCGATAGACATTTCAATATCTTTCACGACATAGTAAGAGATTTCTACATTCCGTGGGAAAATACGTGTTTATCTCTGTTCTGAGTGAATATTAACCGTATATGAACCGTATACTGTCCGTATATTATCCTGTCAACAGTGACGATTTTGGGAAAATAATTTAGCTCGTTCTCTTCCCAGCACTATCTCTTGATACACCGCCTAATTACTAAATCCCTAAAACAATAAAACTGAACGTGTGAAATTTCCTGTGCTCCCTACAAAATGGTCCACACAAGCTCCCGGGAGTTCATGGGAGTTAATCGGACCTATTATGAACAAATCTAAAACTATCATGGAAGGATGTAGACTAAAACTCGATTAAGTGGTAAACACTCGAATGTTCTTCACGGATCCTGGTAACGAAACCTTCACTACCAAGGGAAAGTCTGCATATCTAGCATTTAAAATTATATTGATATTCATACGCGCAAAATTTCATTCAAATGCAATTTTATCGGTCAAAAAATATGCCTAGAAAGCCAAAAATTTGTTAATAAATATAATATCTTATATTTCTGCCTCCAACACCACTCACAAAATCGCCCTTGGGTTCTCCGGGGGAAACTGATAGTTTTACCGGCCTTAGTGGGTCTTATAGATTTTTTTCTTGCGCTTCCGACTTTTTCTCAGAATATGCAAAAATGTACGGCGTCGTACAGTTAACCCCCTAAATATTGAACGCGAAAAGACCTATTTAGAAACAAAGTTCATTTTAACATACTCCGATTATTTGTTTTAAAGCTACTGGCGTCGAAAATCACATTGTTAAAAATGAACGAAATCCTGAACCTTGGTTTCACGCAGTTGTTTTGAATTGAATTTTTAATGAAAATACTTTGGCACCGTCATTTTTGTCACTTGTTGAAAATGTGTACTTTAGAGATCCCATTTTTGGGCTACATCTAGGTCACGTGTTAAGAATTAGTGGTCGGTGCTTTGAGAGGAATGGAAGATGGAGTCATGGCTACATACCGGTTTCGGAACTCCGGACCAATCCAATGAGAAGAAATGAAGCTGACAACTGTGCGTCTTGGGTTAGTTAGATTTTTCCCCTTCCGTAAGCCCAAATTTTGGTATTAAGACACTCCATGTTCAAATCATTCGGTTATCAAAATTGCCTGTTACGCATTTTAATATGGAGAACCGAATTGCCTAAAATGCCTTACGAAAGTGATACAAATCTAACTGACCCAAAACGGCCACCCAGGTTGTGTAAGGTATATAGTTATTATATTAATTTATTGACATTAGCCAACATCATTTTATGGGATGTGTAGTCATTCGATAGACATTTCAATATCATTCACGACATAGTAAGAGATTTCTACATTCCGTGGGAAAATACGTGTTTATCTCTGTTCTGAGTGAATACGAACCGTATATGAACCATATAGACATTTTAAATATTGTTTAATTTTATGGCAATTTTAAGTCAAAATGTGATTTCGAAAAGTATGTCCGATTGGCTCGAAAGTTGGCTTATTCGACGCGCCGTGACTCCAGCTTCAATTATTCTATAAGGCCGACCCGAACTCTTAAATGGGATTTCTAAAGTACAAATTATTAATAAGTGACAAATATCACGAATTTTTCACTTTTATATTTTGTTATGCTTTAGTATACATGCCGCTATCCCATTTATTTCTGTGAGCTGCCATGCCTCTGCGAGTTAAAATTAACATTTTTTGCAAAAAAGGTCTTTTTCACGTTCTGCGTTTAGGGGAGAGGGTTAACTGTACGACGACGTATAATTGTGGATATTCTGAGAACAGATTCGGGACCGCAACGAAAAACTCTATAAGAACGAGCTTGATATAGAGAGTTATGAGGAATTAAATCATGAGACAGATTATTATCATGAAACAGAAGAGACGATTTTGGAAAACATTTCGACAGGTTCACCATATATTCAATACAAATACTTCTAGTTCCTATATATGGTTGGATTTCTGAAAAAATAATTTTTTTACAAGGTAAGGCCATCTTTTTTTTCTGCCAACAATGATACTTAAAGAAAAGTAATAAATTCATAGATACGGAGTGCCTATGATTAAAATAATTGGAGCTGTACAAATTCACAACACTGAAAAAATTCTGATTGAAGTAGAGGTCCGACCGCTGAGATAATTGCAGTTGAATTTTTCAATTTGTTTAGATTTTCAGTGAGAGCGAACGTAATCCTTATTTGGTAATTTTCCAATTATAAGGAATTGTACATTAGATTAATCCATTATGTCCACGTAATACGTAGTAGTAGAGCAATTTGTGTTTTATTTTTGACAGTTTTCATTGACACTTTATCGTTGTAAAACAAATGAGGAGAAAATCAGTTTCCTACAAGCCGCTCGTAAATGTCAGTCTGACGAACAGATAAACTTGTTTTTCAGTCTTGCGAAGACGACTGTGAATAGCGATTTACCTGTTATTTTTGTAATTTATTACCTCGTACAGCAGCTAGCGCACAAGTGTTTTTTAATGAAAATTAAGGATTCTGGATACTGTAAAATATGAATTGGTCCGATTTAACTTGATATAAAACTATGTCGACCAACGCAATGGGTGTCACACATAGAGCTGCTGTTGACCGTCATCTGTAGGAAAGTTAGTTCCAAGTATACACATCACCCGCCGTGTTTATGTTATAATTTGTGCACAAATTTGTGCCACAATTGTGGCACGCGAGAAATATAATGACAACTTAATTTGTATAATGGTGGTGAGATCAACAGTCTAGCTTAGTTTTCAGTACAAAATCTGTGCTACGCTTAAGATTCTTTGCCAAATGGCGTCACCTTATGTCCATTTCGCTCTCCGGACGATACAACAGGCAGAGTAAGGGATATATATTGTTTATAAACATTGCTGATATCCGGCTAGCTGTTTATGGTTTGAAAGACTAATCCTGATGTCATAACTCAGGCTACATTGTATATTTATTGTTATTAAATACCGGAATCGGAAGTTATCTTTACAGCCAGTAAACCACGGAAATGGCCAAATATATTTCCAGTTGCATTTTTAGATGTCTTTCAATTACCTTTCCACTATACTCGTTATAGAAAAAGTGTCTGATTGGGAGGGACCAATGGCGTGCCTTTAAATTCCACGCGCGTTGATATTAGGTGTACGGAATTTAAGTCCATGCGAAATACTTTACACCTAATATTTAGAATAATTTATTAATATTTTTTAACGTGTAAATAACTAAACGTAGCTTGCGAATTAATATTCAAACCAATAATCTAGATTCATAGCTTTTTTTCAATTTCGTCGGATTGATTCTGATAAAACTGTAATTCTGATTGATTCGGAGCATTTATGAACCTTCCGATTTTGTTTTTTTTTCGGAAAGCAGCTAAAATAATATTACACCTTTTTTACACTAACTCCTGTGATACATTTTGGTCCGTCGCGAACCATTCATATAGCTAATAATGGGATCTGCTCAAAGTACCAGGGGATTTTTAAAATCAAGACAGTGGCCCAAATTCTCACGGGTTAATTCCCGGAGGTTAGGGAGGACCTGAAAATTAGGACCTGACACACGCAAAATATAAGGGTTAACTACGCAAGCCCTACTTCTTCTCTTTAATTTAACAACCAAATTGTACACGTTTAACACTTGGTTTTTGATTTAAAAATAAAAACTAATATCATGTGGAGACCGTTTAGCGATATTTGTCCCTACGCTTTCGTTGCCATTTCAATTCAAAACGGAGCAATATTTGCCATTGAAAATTTGAACGATGGAAGCCGTGCTATCTGGCTATTTAACGGTCTTTAAATTATATTAATATTGCTTACCGATAAAATATGAAAAATCGGAATATAACGGGTTATTACGCGAAATTTCATTCAAATAATATTTTCTCGTCAAATATATAACTAGAAGTCCAAAGTTTTCATAATTATTTACTGAATATTTGCTAGTGCTTCATAACGTTTCGATTTTATTCCTCGTAAGTCTCTTGTGGTCTCTATATTTTCCTAGTTCAACATGTCAATCAATAATTTTTAAAGATACTATTCCACTAGAGGTCGTCTCGGGTAACAATTTAGTGCGACTCCCGATTCGAAAAACCTCCACTTTTTTTGCCTCCACTTCCGGTGCTACTTCCGGTCTGAAAAAACCGGGATGGTCGATTATGGGGGTCCTGCGGGACAAATTCGACGTAGCACCACTATAACAGAAGTTATGGTCCGAGTAGTGATCATCTTTGTCGCACGGCACAAACTGCAGCGTGCGGGTTAAACAATTTAGTGCGAAAATAACAGAATTCTCTCTAGTTTGTATCATCATTACTATCATGTCTAATCCATATTAAAGCGCATAAATAAGCATGTGTGCGTCTACTGTAGGGCACGATTTGGGTGCGCGATTTACTGAAATATGTAAGGGACGGTGCCCAAATAAGGAAACTCATTCCTTTAGTTACCACGGTCCATTGTGCTTTTATTGCACGTAAGGAAACTTAAATTCTTATTTTATTCGTCCGAAATAATGGTGTAGAATAGACTAATTCAGCCAAAAAATACAGAATAGTGAACTTAGGTATCTAGAAGAAATAATTAACAAATATATGCGGAATTAATAATTTTTTAAAAAATTCTGTTTTTTCGATTTAAGACAACTGTGTCTTAGTTAGGAAAACATCGATCAGTACTCATAAACCGAATTTTCTTGCGCATATTTTGACAAGAAGTGCCACAAAAAACCGGAAATAGTGGAAATCCCGTGTTTATATTTCTCAGACAAATCAATATTTGTTAATGACATTTTCAGCATTAGTTAGCTAAAAGTTAGCTAATGGCCTAGTCTGTTTGAATTGATTTGAAATATGGCTTAAACAATTAATATTTGGAAAATCGAAGCAGTTTAAATCAGTAATTGAGTTAACCAGTGGATACCCCGAGCGAAATATCCTGTAAATACCCGTTAGGGACAAAATGTCCTCCGCTCTTCTTTTCCATCTCAATTCAAAACGGAGCAATATTTTCTAGCTTAATAACAGATATGTATTATTGAGGATGATTTCTGCGGTTTGTCATATATTATATGACTTGTGACGCTTGACTTCATCCATTAAGACTGGCACACACCTGTCTACAGTTGAACCATGGCAGTTATAGTAAAGTCTGCAGAAAATATTATTCACTCTTTGGGCATCTGTGACTCAATCTTGAGTATACATTTAAAGAGTTTCCAATGTCATCTTTCGGATAGACTGACCTGTTTTCATTTTTTGTATTATCTGACTTACTTCAATTGCACGAATTTGCACGAATTTGCACGAATTTGCACGAACTTTTCACCTTTCGATCTGTTATGACTTAAAAAACATGCCAAGGTCCCAAGGTTTGTTCACGCAGAATTTGACTCGAAACACCTGCTCAAAAACTAATGTTTGGGGCGGCAACATGAATTTTGAGGTCCATAAGTTTAAAACGAATAATCAAAGTACGTTTTTGATACTTTGATTGGATGGTGCAATTTAGTTTGGTGCTCTGCCATACCCCATGCGTTAAAATTAACGATTTTTTTCAAAAAAGGTCTTTTTCACGTTTTGCCTTTAGATGGGCAAAAACAATAAAAATAAAATTAATCTGAATTATTGGGGTTAAAAGACTTGGAGTTCTAGCTGGAAAACCGCTGGATTTCTGAAAACAGCATATATTTAATAAAAAACGTTGTTTACCACGTGAAACTATTATTTTGTTTCTGTTCCGACACGCATACCCAGAGAAAAATAATAAATCAAAAGCTCCAGTATATATTATACCATGTTTTGTCTGTAACGACAATTATACAAAGACAAAATACTTACAAAATTTGGATTGGGATAGTGGTCCGACTACTGAGATAATGGCAGTTAAATTTTGCAAATCGCTTAAATTTTCACAAAATCTAGAAAACGCTTTTGGTCTGCCAAATTGGCTTCGCTGAATGTTTTTCATCGGGCATTTGAAATACCTGTAATAAGTTAAAATATGAAGCAAAACGTCCATTCGTTCTCGAGATATTTACGAAAAAAGAGTGTTTTGGACGGTTTGTTCGGAACAGTGGAGCTGTTCCATGTTCCATTGTTAGTTTTTGGGAGCACTTCCTTTGGTACGTCCGACCTAAAAAACTGGTCTTTGGTCCACCGTGTGCTGCTGCGCTTTTACGTCTATAACCTTGACCTTAAGCCGGGTAATCTATAGCGTATTTGATGACTCATGCGTTGGGAAAATTCGCACATTTCGCGTTAGATCTCATTCTTGGCTGTTATTTTGGCTGAGTGTTCGAGTAATATACGACCATGGCTTGGTATACGAGTGTTGATGACTAAACCATCTGATCAGATTCGTTGCCAAATAAGACCGAAAACAGTTCCAATTTATTCAATTTTTCGTTTATTTTTACATTTTGGCGGATCCTAATTGTTCTCTCCACTTTAACAACCCGTTTTTGCCTATTTAATAATTTGTTTTATTTTGAATTCAAAAACTAAGTGCTGAGTAAGCATAATTGGGTTGTTAAATTAAAGAGAAAAAGTAGAGTTGGTGTAGTTAACTCTAATAATTTGCGTCAGTCCGGTTCTAATTGTGCCTAACCTCAACCTTCGGGAGTTAAATCTAATCTCTCGCCCTTAATCTTTGTGGTAGGCGAGTCGCCTCTATCCCATTTTAACCCTCCTGGAAACGAGAACACTATCGTTGCAAATCGATTGCGTGTAGTAGAAAATTTGGAGATTGGGTGAAGTGAGATTCGAACCATGGATATTTGGATATCTAGTCGAATGACTTAATGAACTACAGTAGAAAATGTTCTTCAAGTAGTTGATAATGATGTTTAGGTTACGTATTTGGTAGGGAAGGTATCATCGGAATATAAATATATTCGTGTATCCCATATTAGTTTAATAGGCATGTTTCGTACTTGACTATAATTGGTTAAGCCATACAGAAATTAGAAAACATTGACATTCTTTGGCAGCGAGTAGATAAACTATATTGATCGCTCTGCGTCAAACAAAATTTGGCAGCGATTCGAGTCGCTTGGGTGTCTTCAATTCATATAAATATATGTATCCTTGTCCGATGGACATTATGTTCAAATTCCATGACCGTGTTGTACCGCTAGAATGAAATATACTCTTTATTACACATCCTTAGGCGGCCTAAAAATCAACGTTTTTCTGTTAAAAAAGTGGACTAAAAGTGGAATATCTTAACAGTTGCACACCGACAAAAAAACCACTGCTTACGCTGCGAATCGTCACACGCATGACAACCTGAGTGAGCCGCTCATACAAAAGATCTTACATAACTTTTAGTACAGCTGATCTAATTAGGACCCTGGGAATCAAATAAAAGTATCGAAAACATAATGAGATTATGTTTTCTTAAGATATGGACCTCTGAACTCACATGGTCCAAAGTAACTATGTTGAATTTTGGCATCCTAAACAAAATGTGCGTCTCCATTTCTAGATTTTCTTTTCTTTTTTACTTATTTTTGTTATTATCTATTTATGCACATTGTCCAAAGTAAACAAATTGTTTTTGAGCGAATTGTATACTAAATTAATGAATAAAATCGTAATAATTATATAAATATAATAAATAGTAAATTTTGGAAGTGACCAGAAGGTGCGCCGAAAATTTTTGACCCGGAGCAAGGGGGTGCATCGAGCCCAGCATACGGTCTAGTGCTTGAAAATCTAATTTTTATGTCAAAATGTCATGCGTGTGACAGCTCGTTGCGCAACTGTTAATAGTCACGCGGCGACAAAAGACTACTGCTCACGCGGAGAGCTGTCACACGTAAGACAACCCGAGATATGAAACATTTTACAGAACTTTTAGTACAGCTGGACTAATTAGGATCCTGGGAATCGAATAAAAGTATTTAAAGCATACAGAGCTTATTTGTTCTTAATCTATGGACCACTAAAGTAGAAATAGTAGAAAAAGTAGAAATAGTCACTATTAGTTTAATAGTAAATTAAATGAATAAAATCGTAATAATTATATAAATATAATAAGTAGTGAATAATGGAAGTGACCCGAAGATGCAACGAAATTTGTTGACCCGGGGTCAGGGTCAGGGGCCGGGGGGATGGGTTGGGGGTTGGTGTAAATAGGACCTAGCATACAGTCTAGTGCTTGAAATCGCATTTTTCTGCCAAAATGTCATACGTAGGACAGCTCGCCTCGTGACTGTTAACAACTATTTATTATATTTATATAATCATTATTTAGTAACATACAATTTAGTAACATACAATTTGTTTACTTTGGGCAATGTGAATAAAATAGATATTAACAGAAATAAATAAAAAAGAAAATCTAGAAATGGAGACGCACATTTTGTTTAGGACGCTAAAAGAATTTTTTGCTTTGACAAGATGACTTAAGCGGTCCATAGCTTAACACCAAATAATCTCAGTATGTGTTCGATACTTTTATTGTATTACCAGGGTCCTAATTGGTCCAGCTGTACTAAAAGTTCTGTAAAATCGTTCATTATTATTTGGCTGGAATCCCGGATAACTTTTCTATGGCCAATTTTAAGTTCTAACTTCTGGGGACACGAGGCTCCACTTTTTACAAGAGGGTTTTTCGCAACGGGTTGCTTCTTTTTGGTAGTTCTTTTTAGAAGATTTCGGTAGTTAGTATGGACGGGAAAGTCCTCATATCTCTCAGGCACCCTTTTTTGAGTATCCCGCAGGTACCATTTTGGCTTTTCTTGGCCACGAAGATTAACCCAATTACTTCAATCTTCAGAATTCGAATATAGTGAAGCCACAAATATTTTCCGATTTGAAGAGGACAATAAAAAGCCTATAAAAGTGTCTGTACCTTTTCTAGCAACCGCATTAGACAAAAGGTCCAATGGTGGAAGATATTCGGTTTTCCCAGGCGGAAGGAACAATATTTCTAAATTTGCATACCTTTCATCGTCCAAATGGTATGGAGCATTATCTAACAATAAAATGCATTTTCCAAGATATTTCTATGCCAAATCTTCTATCTATTGTAGCTGGCATTTTGTGGTACATTTATATACTCATAGAATACAAAGTGCAGTGATCTTATCACTCCCAGGGTTGTGCTTGACTTGACCGTTAAACAAAATTAAAATGAAGTTGAACAAATATTTGAAGTGACCTGAAAGCAGCCTGACAAATCTTTACCTTTTTTAATTGTCTAAATTTGCAGTCCAATATTACCCTACAAACATGCTTAATCCCAAAATAATTCGTTAATATAATTAGTGTGAAATATATAAATAAGGTCATAATTGTACAGTGTCTCAAACTCTTGCGACGCCATAAACGAATTAGAGAGACACCAAGGATGAATATGCGTTGAAACCATACAGTTTTCGATAGTTTTTCTTCAAAATAAAAATTCTTGTGAAGTACAGAATGGCTGAACAGTAATCCATCATGGTTTTAAAGTAATTTACAGTCATTACCAGTGAATGTTGACCATTTTGGTAAAAATTACACAATTCTATTTACTGTCGATGCGATTCGCGCTCCGATTATGGTTGCAAAGATGACGTAATTGGGAAGTGGGTACGACCAGGGAATTATTTGCATCTTCCTTTAAACGTTAAAGAAATATTCTGAAATTTTAACATCAACAATAATACTTCGAATACAGATTTAAAACCCAAAATATACACCTAAGAGTCTCTCTAGGAGTCTGTCTTCATATTATCCTGTATTCATAATAGTAAGTACTCTAGTAGTCTGGTCTGTATCACCTGCACTAACAATACGAATTCATTGTTGAGATCGACTCCTTCCTATTTAAGATTCAATAACATGCATGCAAAATTGATAACTAGACGAATTGATCAACGAATACACAAATAAAACTCAGTTTACGGGAGAATACCTGACCGTAGAACGCCTATTTTAGATGTACATTTTACGGTAATACGGCTGAATATTCGACCAAATTTCAATTTTCAATTTCTAGGTTCATTTCCGGTCAAGTTTTCTTTGCGCGTTTTATTTCTAGGTGGGATGTGGGTTATTGTCTTTTTATCTTGGACACGGCTTTCTTATGCGGTAAAGTGGTCAGTTTGACGCTTATGGTTAGTTTAACCTTAACGCCATGTCCTTTTTTTAGTGGGGGTCTGTATGTTTCTATTGCAGCTTCAATCACGTGTTTTGTCTTTCTATACGCTGAAAACATGGTCCGTGGCTAAAAAGAGCCAAAATGGTGCCTTAGATATAATTCTATATAATATCCATCAACGCCATTTGTACCATAATAGATTAGTATAGCGCCAAAATGAAGGCATTCAGCGTTTGTCTCCTTTCCCGAACTTTATACCTCTATTACTCGCTCTGATAATTTTTTTCTGATTTGACCTTTGTATACAACGCACAACTGATAATGTGTATGGTTTGATTTAACCTAAAACTAGAAAATAAACTAGTTTATGACTAACTGCTTGCGCTAAACCTCCATGAGTTAACAAAATAAATGATTCCTGAATATATTTTTATGAATCAATAGAATTATTCGCCCTATTGATTTCTTATTATTTTCTTTCACTACCTTAACCTATCTTATAAAAAACGCCGTAATCCTATATACATGTGCTTCAAAATTTAGTTTAGTACGCCATAGTTCACATAGATGTTGGAATGAATCATGAATCAATAAGTCTAGTTACTAATGGATGACTTATGTATACAAGTGATTCATGGGTGTGAAGTCTGCCTTGTCAGGGATAAGTAATGTGAGGAAACAGTATGAAAAATTAGACTAATATTGTATTTGTGAACTGGTTACTCGATTAGGACGTGCCCCAATTGACACCTTCAGCACCTTGGCTCATTGAACCAGACGCATGACCTATGTGGTTTTCTATTTATTGTCTACTTATAATACCCATTCAGATGCGCTCTTTTTCAATGAATACACGATCTATATTGTTTCCGGATATCCTCCGGAAGTACATTAGACCTGTTTGGGGTTTCAGAAAGAAATTACTGCAATTTACTAGGTTGCAAAGCTAACTACACGTCTCTCAAAGTTCTTCACTCGGTAAACGTCTTTAACTTGGGTACGTGTTCTTTACATAGCATTACTAGTTAACAGTGATCATAGATAATCTTTTTGTGTATAAGTTAGAGAACTTACTTTCGGTACGTTTCGGCACTATCGTCCACGGGATGAAAACATACGGGGGAATGTAGTGGGTGGAGCTGGAAAAGGTTTGATTGGGTGGACTCGAGTGATATGTGAGATGTGCGGCTTAGTCCAGAGAGAAATTTACAGTACTTAAAACTAAATGAACGCAGATCCGGGTTCACAGATCATAGGTTCAATAAGAATTTCGCTGCAATTTCGCTGCAATATATAAATACACTTATACATATTCGTATTAACATAAACCAAAATTATGTGGAACGTGGATTACGTGCGACATTTAAGCAGTGGCAAGATCACACCATACACTTGGATTTTATATATTTGTATCCACAACGGCTGAAGCTTCCTAGCGATGGTCCCTAGTCATCGTATATTGTACCAGGAGACAGAGCCAGGGGTAACGACGCCAAATTAATTTATCGGAAAACATACAGCAACAATGATCTTCTTAAATTAGAAACCGAATTCCTCAAATATAATAATTTGTTCGACTTTTAATGGTACATAATACTTTGTCAAATTAGATAACAAACTGAATGTACTGAAGGGTTAAAAGTAGTTAAAATATATTCACGACAACCATCCATTAGCAAAC
>SCLF01724629.1:0-13790 GCA_004367975.1 Mesochordaeus erythrocephalus | reverse complement strand
GACCAGGAAAAGTGGCTCGTTAAGGTGGTCTTGGCGCGTTAAGGTAGTGGCTCGTTAAGGTGGCCCCTGGTGTATATGAATATTATCAAATAGCTTGTAAAAATACAGTTATTATCGTCCTACTATAAATATAGATAATCACAATAAATATTAATATTACAACTATAATAATATACTCCTAATATTAACGCGCGCAGCTATATCTGGTCGTTTTAACGTATTTATAAACAAATAAGAAACAATCACTCATATCTGGTTATTTTACGATTAGTATCATAGTTAGAGTCAGCGCTGAAAATAAATATTTAACGGACCCAACTGTCTAGTCGTAGGCGGAATTTCAGTCTGTCCAATTCGTTAATGGTGTCCCAAGTATTTGAATTAACGTACTACCAGGAGTTAACTCGTAAATTAGTTCATGGCCAGTTGATCACTTGGATCAAGGACTTAATTTCCGTACACCTAATATCACAAGCAAATAATGCAAATGACACGCCCATTATTGTCGGTAAGATTTATACTAAGACTAATATACTTGAAAAGAAGGCTGTCAAAAATTGATGCGCGGATGTGACATACTTTACTTTGCGTAAGCGACCTAGATTGAGTGTTCCCTAGAAATATATGGTTAGCGGGACGTAAACGGAAGCATCCGACCTGGGAAACCAAACACATGACTTAAGACTTGATTTTTACGAGCCTTGATAAATATTCGATCACATATGCACTTAAAGTTTAGTTTTCTCATTGGGATCATGAGCATGCGCATCGTTTAACTAGTAGATAGCAACCTGACGTTTTTCGTTTGCCTTTTTTCTCGGAAACCATACATTTTATCATCTTGAAAGTTTGCATTATTAAGGATTAATTGATCTAATGGTCTTTTTCTGTTGAAACTATAGATTTCGGTTTACTAGTCTCGTCCAAACAGATCGTTGTACCAAGTGACTTTTTAACGTGGAATGTCATTTACTTTCAGTTATATTACCGAAAAAACTGTATTTGTCTCCCTGTTAGTCTCTCTGAGCGCAATAAAACGTTTCCGATCGTAGAATGTGTTCCTGTCAAGACAAACTGTAAAGGAAAAATACAGGGAATATAGGTTTAAGTACAGACGGAATATGGCTGATTTGTTATAAAGGAGGCGTAGAATTTGGTGTGTTATTTACCTCACAAAACGAATGAAAAAGCACAGAAAAAATGCGCTTACGGCGGACAAAATAGAATTGATAGTTTGATAAGCACATTGAAAACGCTCAGCTGGGACACTACTGTACTAAACCAAAAGAGATATTTTAAAAAGTTAAATAACGTTTGCTATTTTCGCGTAAAATTTTAACATACACATTTTAGCTGATTTTTGTGTGAATCTAGGGTGACTTGGATGATTATTGTTGAAAAATAGAATATACTTCCGTATCGAAATGACGCCGTGTTAAGACAACGGATGCACATGTTCGAAATAGGAGAACCAGGTTTTAAACTAAAATCGCATCTTAAAAATTATGTGAGAATGGCCGTGAGGGTGAATTAGACTAAATTAAAAAAAGTGTTAATGTGATCAAATATTGATTGAAATTCGTAAAACTATAATTTATCGAGCGGTGATTTACCGTTCTGGTTATGGAAGCGGGCCTAAAGTCTGCGTAAAGGGGATTTAACAGTATCTAAGTTGTACGGTATGAATAGTCGATTTAAAGCCAAAACAGATGACCACTAATATATTATAATATGAACCACTAACGTAAAGCCATTTTTCTTTTAAAACAGTTGGAAAATGGCTTTGTGGTAATGACTCACATTGGTGGTCATCTATTTTACCTTTAGATTTACTATCGTACGGCACTAGTTACTATGAACCGTACCGAAAATATTCTTATCAAAGTGTCCTGCAATATACCGAAAAGATAACTAGCGCTACACCAACTATGACACCGGACAATGCAGCCATGCGTTATTATCCGTTGGCTTATAACGAAACATTTATTGAATTTGAACCAAATTTGGAACCGGAACAACAATTGGAAATAGCTCCAGAAATGAACCCAGAAGCACAAGTAGAATCAGGTTCTGAAGTGGTCGAACGCAAATTAGAACGCGAATTAGAACCCGACCCAGAATTCCACCTGAAAGACGATTCAGAAGCTGAAGATGAACCAGATTCAGAAGATGACCCGGAAGCCTGGAAAGAACCCGACTTAGAATCGAATTTGAAACTTAATGTAGAAACGGAAAAGACGGGAGAGCTTGATCAAAATTTAAAACTGGAAGTAGTTCAGTTGTCCCAAGTAGAAGCGAAGGTTGCAATTACAGCGAAGTCAGTATCACCAACAGAGACACCAAAGTCAACGACCAAACCAGTCCCTACAAAAAGAGCTATACCCTTAATTCGAAGGCCTCAAACGTTTTTGAATGCAACAAAAGCAAATATTTACATATTTTATAAGGAAGCAGTGACTGAGGTATTGCTTATTTACCAGTAGTTGGAGAGTAAAACTGGAGGATCAAAACTATTGTATTCATGCAGGTTAAGCTCCATATTTAGTTTAACCCGTGCGCATAACTCACTACTTTTACGTGACACATGTATCTAAACTGCCCCCTAGGGGCTCTCGGTAGCAAGGGATCGGTTAACTAGACTTAGTGGGTCTGATAGAGTTTTTGCTTGCAGTTCCGAATCTATTTTCAGATTGTCCAAAAGTACATGACTTCGTATAGTTAAGCCTCAAAAACCCCTATTGTGAGATATTAAATTACCATAACTTGAGAAGAATCAATTGTACGCACGTTTGGTAATGTAAAACTTTGATCGTGAAGCGCAACTCTATAACATATACAATTTTAAGAGTATTAGATCCGTTAATGCGGGGTTGGGAAGTGATTTCGTGAAGTATGTCGGATTGGCTCGAAAGTGGGCTTATTCGGCGCGCCATGGCTCAAGCTCCAATTCTTCTCAGAGGACCGACCCCCAATTCTTAACACGTGACCCAGTTGTAGGCCAAAAAATGGGCCAAAAAAGGTACAAGTTTTCAAAAAGTGACAAAATCACGAATTGTTCACTTACATGTGCGTGATCTAAAGGGAACGGGTTAAACAAAACCTGAAAGCAAAGGCGTTTAACCTGCATAAATACATTAGTGTTCATTTAAAAATATAATGAAATAATAACATTGTCAACATTAGAGAGGAATTTTATAATCGGTTGCATAGTGTACATAAACATAGACCCGGGGCAGATATCTGATATTAACATGCGCGCGATTTTTATGTTTTTGATGAGATCCGTTCTTTTCGTATAACGTTCTCGATAATTGGATAACTTATTTTTCTATTACAGATTATCCAAGCTTTGATCAACGAGGCCGCCGTCAGCACTCCCGAAGTTATCAAAATGACGCGTATGCGTATATAGGATATGTACATCTATTATATGGGATGCGGGAAACGTAAGGATAGTGATTTCTATACGTTTCCCACCCCATTGTTTATTTTCCAACGGTGGGAATTGTTATGTATTTTAAGACGACATAATTAACAACTTGGAGATATTTTTGAATTAATATTTGCGAATTTAATATTTGAATTAATATTCATTGAAGTTCACTAAATATTCACTTCAAGTTCACAGGTTCGATGTACCAAAGGATTAAATGGATCGAAGGATGACTTCGAATTAATAATCACTGAAACGAGTCTCAGTGGGGTCTCAGTCGTAACATAACATAACTTGGATGAGATAATTTCAAGATCTAAAATTCACGCGGCCTTAATTAACTACCAAGTATTTTATTTACGTACAGAATGTCGTCTTTCAGTTCGTATACTTGTCGTGAAACTAGCGAATTAATTACAAATAGCTTCCGTTTCAAAGGTTATCGACATTGATTCAATGATCTTAGTTGGCGATTTCGAAGAGTACGTGTTTGTATTCTCATTTTGCGTCAATGTCCATTAAGTCGAAGTCGTTTTTCGTACAGATTATCCATTTTTAATTCGTTTCACAAGGAAAAATAACTTTGTGTAAGCATGATTGTGATTAATTAACATTTTTCATGAAATTCTTTAAATTAATCTTTTTGAAAAATGCGCAATTTCCCTTAAAGTCACTCAACCGACGACTGTACCAAACATGCGTCACATTAAGCGGTGAGTTATCATTAGTCAAGAGCAACGAGGAGAAATGTGCTCATTCAGATGGATGACCAATTTTGATCACACGCAGTGAGTCACTTTGGGAATTAACTTGCGTAAACATGCCGTGTTTTAACTTAACCCACAACAAGGTGGGAGATATGTCAATAACCCAGATGGAAAATGAGAGCCAGGCATTTCCGGTTTGAACGGATAGAAAGATGAAGGTCTTTCACTGAGACTCGCATCAAATATTCAAATCGCGATGAACCAAAAATACATTCTTTGAAAAACCTAATCACTAATTAATTGCGGGTAAAACGAATAAAATAATAATTAGACTTTCCCTACGTTGGCAAATAAACAATTGGAGTGCGAAACGTATAGAAACCACTTTCCCTACGTTTAACCCACACGCTGAAATATGTGCCGTGCGGCACACATGATGATACATCCGACCATAACTTCTGTTAGAATGGTGTACAACGCCGAATTTGATATCCAGGACACCCATAAACCTTTCCGTTTTTTTTAACGAGCTTTCAGACCTGAAGTGGCACCGGACGTGGAGGCTAAAAACCGGAATTTGTTTTTTGAACCGGGAATCACACCAAATTGTTTCCCGAGCCGACCTCTAGTGGAAAATTATCTTTAAGAAAATTAATTACCTACGGGTACTTAGGAATGACACTTAAATTTTTTTAGTTTTTTACAATTTAAGACAGCTATGTCTTAGTTAGGAAAACATCGAGCAGTACATCTAAACCAAATTTTCTTGCACATGTTTCAGGATAATTTTCGATCACGAATTTTGACTGGAAGTGAACGCAAAAAACCCGAAAATTGCGGACAAAAAACGGGACAAATACTTCCCTGTTGATATTTATCTGACCTAAAAATTTAAGCCTATATAATGGTTCGTAACTCTCAATATTCACTATTTGAAAACAACGAACAATTATTTTGTGTCAAATGATAAATCTTCTTATCAATCTTGCTATATGTAATATTAACAAAATGCGTTAGCAAAATTTGGTGCTTCGGTAGAGGGAGATGAGGCGAACAGTGCGTGGGCGGCTTACGGTCACGGTTGGTAAGAGGTAGAGGGAGATGAGCTGAAGGATATTAGATATAAAAGTACAAATTCTGATACAGGAGTCGATAGTTATACGGAAGCTAGCTAAGGGTATGGGTAATGAATATGTTTTTGTCGCCGTTTCTATTTCAAGGGTTTCAGAAAAACATATATAGCGTTAATTGATTCACAAAATTAATTATATCTTCAAGGAATTATAATTACCCATCTGTTCGAACTTTGCGTGTTTTGCCAACTTTTGTGTTTTCTATTTCTCCTTACTGGTGTATGTTAAAAACTTGAAAAATATGTTCTAGAAACGGGGAAACCGATAAATGACCCGTAATTAGTCCGAGCTAAACTAGGAAATAAATCGTATATATTTCTCAGGCACAAATTTATCTAAGTACCTCAGGCACACAATTCGCCATAACATTCAAGCCATTTTAGGTCAAATTAGGTCATCTCCCTCTACCTCTGAACTAATCGTGGGCGTATTCCGCCTACGCCAATTTTGGATTGATTTTGTGCCGAGTTTCCCTATAACTATCGAACCTCATCTCCCTCCACCTGTGCACCAACGCATTCCGCTAATATTATATATAGCAAGGTTGACAAGCCCCGACACATTTATCCCGAAACAAAAATAATACTAAGTCTAGAAGATTTATCATTTGACAAACTATTTTTTTGTTTTGCTCAAAAAGTTTACGTGCGAATATTGAGAGTTACGTACCGTTATATGCGCTTAAATTGTTGGATCAGATCAATATCACCAGGGGAAGTATTTTTCCAGTTTTTCCGCAATTTTCGGATTTTTCGTTTTTTGCGTTCAGTTTTCCTATCGAAGACACAGCTTTCTTAAGAGGCAAAGAACTAAATTTTTTAAAGTGTTAATTCCTAAGTATCTGTAAGTACTTAATTCTTTAAAGGACAACAATTTTGTGGGATTACCCATTCAAAATAACCAACTTCCGGTTTTCAGCTGTCACTTCCGGCGGTACTTCCGGTCTAAAAATTGTTCCAAAAAATCCCACTTCTAATTTAGGTTGGGGGTCGGTAGGGGTCAATCAAACATTCAACCACGACTAAGGCCTTAAAAACGACTGAGAAGTATTCTATATTTCTATGGGTATCGGACGTATCATGATGGCTCGTTCCACAAATTTCAAGGCAGAGTAGCCTGTTGGGGGAGGTAATTTAGTAAATATACATATATATTCCATTTTAGATAATAGTCATGATAATTTAGACTGTATACTCCATAAAATAATGTTATAATCTATTGGATTCATTTTTAGCCATCAGAGCAATCCGGTACATGATTTTCAAATGACTGAGATGATTTTAACCAGCTAAGACTTACAGCAAGAAATAGTGCCATAAAGATATTTGAATAGGGTTTTATCGCGCGTTAAGGTAAATGTCACATATGTATACCTTCGCCTTTAGTTAATTTGAACATATCATCAAACATGCGCTATATTTGAAATGTAATATTTCTAGTATTTAGTGCATTTAACACGTTTAACACACAACATCCAATCAAATACTTTGTGTCCTCGGGACGCCACTCAGCATTGTTTAGCTGATGCAGAGTGGGGTAAAGGTGATGGTAAGTATTTCACGGAAGCTATATTGGTCAATATAAGTAATCTTAGTTTCAGCTTATACAAACCTTATTGATCATATGATTATAGCGTTAACATATTTACTTGAGTATGTCTGAGATTCATAGTTAAAGACCGAGAGGTAAGTCTCTTATGGTCATCTTAGTTGACCCACCTATAACTTGGCAACATTTGTATCACCGTGACGCATATATATTCAAAGCTAAACAATGCTGAGTGGCGTCACGATGACACAAAGTACAGTGAATTTAATTGGATGTTGCCAAGTTATTGGTGGGTCAACTAAGATGACCATAAGCGACTTACCTCTGGGTCTTTAACTATGAATGTCAGACATACTGAAGTAAATATATGTTAACGCTATAATTATATGATCAATAAGGTTGGTATAAGCTGAAAGTAAGATGACTTATATTGACCAATATAGCAACAGTGAAATACTTTCCATCACTTTGAGCCCACTCTACATCAGCTAAACAATGCTGAGTGGCGTCACGATGACCCAAAGTATTTCATTGGATGTTGTGTGGTAACCCATGTCCGTCAGAAATACGATATGGGAATATTAATAAACGAGTTAAATTCGTGATGATATGTTAAAATCAGATCTGTCAATCGAAAATCATGAACCGCATTGCTCTGTTTGATGGCTTAAAATGAATCTAATAGATTATAACATTTATCTTATGGAGTATACAGTCTGAATTATTCGTAATTATTATCTAAAATTGAATATATATGTATATTTACTAAATTACCTCCCCCAACAGGATACTCTGCCTTGAAATTTGTGGAAGGAACCATCGTGATACGTACGATACCAGTGGAAATATAGGATATATGTCGTTGCACACGTTCAGATTGCGTTTAGTATTTAACCTAAATTATATGAACATTGTGAAAAAACGAAACTTTGTGAATAATTTGAAATACATACTTTAATAATAATAATAATTTAATAACAATCTTCCAAGAAGACATCTAAGTCAATTTAAGTTTAAAACCATAAAGGTGAAAAGGGAATTAGGAAAAAAAAGGAAAAATTGACTAGAAAAACCAAAGTGTCCAAAATCTATTATAAGCAAGTTTTTCCCATTATTTAACTAAAATCCGCAAAACCGGAAATTAAGCCACCAAGGAAGGAAAACCCCAGGATTTAACCAATTTGGGCAATCTCAGAACGAAGAAATGTAACTTGGGGAGAATGGGGAGGAATGGGGAGAAATTCGGGAGAAATGGGGAGAATGGGGTCAACTAGTCCACGAGGATTGGGCCGTACAATTGTTGAAACGTAACAATAAATTGCATGGAACTAAAGAGCCTGTGGCCATAGAGACCATCGGCAAGAAGCACCCAAGCCTGAGGTCTCCATGCGAAAATTGGGGTATACCAGTAGGGTTTTGCACATAATTCGATATTCAATATTACCATAAAAGCCTTCCAAAAAGGAATATTGAATTTCGAATCAGTGCACCTAAATTCGCGCAAACAACTATTTTGAATACAAGTTTTAAAAAACGACATGCAGATAGAAGCGGAAAGGTTAAAAGTATAATATCGGAAATGGACCCAATTTAGTAGTATCAAATTTGGAGTCGTCGACGAAGCTATTGAGGGTAATTAATGAAACAAAGAAGAAATTAGCCTGCAGGGACGCTGTGGAGATGAATGAGGAGTGAAACGCACGAATCACAATATGCGTTATATTAACAACTCAAGGATCTGGGTAAATATAAGGTGGAAGAACAGTTAAGTTGTCCCGAGAAGACAGCTATGGAAGAAATGAAACGATAAATGCAGGATGCAGCAGACGAGACTGAGAACTTCCATCAAAATTCAATACATTTTTGGACAACAATAAATAATTGATTAAGAAAGCGGTTCTCACGACATCTAAAGAATGTAAAAATCAAGAAAAACCTCTGAAGATATTTATAGAAAATCAACCGGAAGCTGAAAGAGAACGCCAATTGGGGAAACTGGAGGAAGAGTTCAGGGAGGAGCAGATTAACGAAACACACGTCGAGTTCTTGAAGCATATAAATGAAATTATTGCAAAACCTTCATCAAATACAACTGAAAAGTAACGTCTGTTAAGTGAGAAGTGGATGGGATGCAAGAGCCAGGACGATTACATACTGGCCATAAGCTGCAAGGCAGAAGAAGGGGAGACATCAGTCGAAAAAAGAATATCGGCACTTGCCAGTTATTTGGATAATAATGATATTATTAATTTATTTGGGGATAGAAAGAAGGTAGTAAAGAAAGTGCTACACGTCAAGAAGCCGTAGATCCTGCCCGATGTTGGGGGGTCCATAAAAGATTGGAAGGAAGCGATGGAAAAACAAGCTGAGAGAAACGAGAAGCAGGACAGGCGCAACCAACAAATTGGTGAAGATGTACAGATGATAAAACAGGATGTCAAGGAAATAGCAATACAGGTAAAAACGGTAGTGTCCTAAAAACATGAACACCAATTGGCGCCGGAGACCCATGAGCCCGATTAAGGAATGAAGAAAGTCAGAGGAACGAATGGAAAAAGCCAAATATGCAGAATCGATGACCACCCACACCGACGCTGCAAGAAACGTGGATTTATAGGGCCTACGAGAATAGACTTCATAGGGACGAACAAGACGCGTTTAGTTTGCGAACATGTTGGCCATACAATGTTTGCAGAGGACTTCCATCCACAAACAACTAGTTACTGGCATGACCAAATACCGAGTCTATTATCTCTTGACCAAACCTTCGTGAAATTATGGTTACATTACGGAAGCTGTTCTATGCCGAAGTGAAGTGACCATACTTCCACGATGGTTACAAGGACGTGAGAGTTTGGGGAATTGTGCAAAACGGGGTTAAATTATCAACGTATACAAACAAAGCCACGAGTATACTCAGTAAATTGTCAATAAATTTAAATTTTGAAGGCTGCACGTTGTAACCGATAAAGATTGTGTTCCAATTCTAGGAACGGATGTTCTTTTTCGAGCTGGACAACTAATACTAGACCACCAAGCAGGGTGGTGTAGTATTTAAGATCTCAGAACACCCTTATATACCACGCGTGACAATATATAGTCTGATAGTAGAAACAAATGCCCCAAGATAACCCATTTTTTACTAAAGAACTTTCATAATCCGCCCAAAAACGGAAATGGTAGTTGAAGTACCATAGAAAAACTACCCACGACAAATTATTTTCCACCCTCTTTTTGTTCGTTGTGCAGTAGATTCCGAAAATGTTTCGTCACTGTAAATATAGATCATTTTCTTCATTTTTAGATATTTAATTCGGCTCAATATGTGAGGTACATCTCGAGACGCGTTTTTATCATTAATGTCAGATATCATTAAATCTTCCTTTATAATCTGAAACCGTGTTGTTCGACTGATTTTTTGGTCACTTGACAGCTTTTTAATTTAGCTTTATCACTTTTTCACTTCTAATGCGTTAACAGTGAAATTAAATTATCATTCAAATGAATCTAGGAGTGAAATTGGTCTACAATTGTTGAATATATTAAAATTATAAAATGCCTTCGTTATGGTTGGAGCACCCCGTACTTTAATGTATACTGATCCTGAAGGTATGTAACTGGGATATAAGGAATGTTATCGAGCAGTCTAATTCGATTGAATAATTATTTGTATCCAAATAATCTGAGATTTTCAGAGCATAACTCCCAACGAACGAGTTAACTATCTTTTGAAATTATCCACAACTGCAAGGGAACTTTATTTATAATATATTAGCGTTTAATTTACTGTTAATTATCTAACATGCAGAAGTACGGCCTATAAAGGACTATGCTGGGTAATGTTTGAGGACGTTTACTACTCACGGATCTGCTCAGTGTGTCAGTAGTGCATTTTGTGGACATAGAAACACAAAATTATGTAATTCTTCTCGAATATTTCTTCCAATATACTTTAGTACCTGTATTTTAAGAAATACATACATTTGACACGTAGGTTTAACATTTGCGATAGCCAGCAATGGTTTCCGTATAAGAGCGTGATTAAAAACTGGATCGCCACCTTAATTTAAATTTTTACAACGCACATAAAGGGTAGAATTTTTACTTGATCACCGATTCTTACGTGTAGAGTTACATACCAAATCACTATAAAGCCGGAGCAATATGAAAGACGTCGTATATTCCGAAATTACACTAAAATGTGGCTTGACGCCGATCCTCCAGGTGCGATTCCATTTGACTACTGGTTGGTAACAGCAACAACTAACGAAACTGAAGAAGAAGATTTGTATAATAAAGATATGCTATTGTTTGAAGGGTTTAACGAAGCTTACTTCGGAACGTAAGTTATGTATTCAACTATAAGATGAATGTTGGTCACACAACATCATTCTCGAGTAAAGAGATTTACGTGAAATATGTGCGAGGTTTATGTCATCTTATACATATTATAATATAATAATATAATAAAGAATATCATTATAAATATTCTGCGTAGACCTGGGGTGCCTAAATCTTATAATGGAACAGTATGATATAATGATATAATGATATAAGTTGATTAATTAAATAACACTCTGACGTCATTACCTCCTTCAACAGGCTATTTTGATGGGAAATTGATAGAACGAACCACGGTTCGATAGGGAGTTATGGTGTAAATATAGGATATAACACGTATACAACATTTAGGGATTATTACAAGGCATTACAAAAATACCACGAGTAGATATGTGATTTCGTATAGAAATGAGAGGGTTTGCCAGGTTGCGTATTGTACTCCAATCGTACACCTTGGATGAGAAATGGTATATTTCGCGTAGAAATCTGAAGGTTTGGTGACGGTATTCGTCTGAAATATCCCGGAAAAGTGCACTTTATTGTTGGATAATACTAAACCGTTGGACCGCTTGCCTAATGCTCGTAGTCAGTCCGATGAGTTGAAAGACGATGATTGGTTTCAATTTTGTTTTGCTAATTATTTTTAATTATGCACACTTATGTTAATAAATTACTTTTAAATATTTCTTAAATGTACCGAAATTTAAATGTACAGAAATTGAGGCCCAAAATTACAATTAGAAGTGAACCTGAAAATAAAAAAGTCGAAAATTTACGTCGAAAAATTGAAGGTTATTGAAAGACTATTTTAAATATGACAGTGAAAATTTAAGCCGTATAGCGCCATGCGTTCTTTCATAAAAGGGATCGAAGGTTAATGTCGAGCTTCGATTTTAAAAGCTTACAATTTCCCGCTTTTCATGGCCAATGTTTGCGTTCTCATTGTATTTTGCTTGGGTTCTAGTCTTTCCGAACCGCGTATCAAGGGTAAAATGTAATTGCCTTATTTAATAATTCCCTGGATAAGAACAACTTTAAATGCCATTTTCTCAGCGGTAAGTGATTTTCTGAATTAAAAATACAAGGATGAACCACTCTTGCCAAATTATGGATATACCAATAATATACTGATAAATACGTATTAATATTAGGGTAACATTCTAAGAAGCGTGACATTCTTTAAATCCCCAACAAAGCGGGACGTCCCACTATTGTCCCGGTTTTTGTATAATATCCCGCGTCTCAGAAATTGGGGCCGTTGATTGCGTACATATAACCGAAACGGGCGTTTTGAAAAACAAATTTTGAGGTTTAAAAAAATCATGGCGATAATCGCCACCTGGGCTTATCCAAATTGAATAAAAGGGACACTTTTGAAAATTTTTGGAGAGTTTTTTAGGGTTAATTTCCCCCCCCCCCCACCAATCCAAATTCAACAAGAGGAGTATAGTAATATATGTTTATATAAGATTAATTCATTACCGATCTAATGCTATAAATTAGCTTTTTAAATATTCATGTGTTTTCATGATAAATACCGGTATCAGTTATGAATGTTCTAAATTTCATTAAAAAATATTATTGCGTCTTCGGCAGAAATGGCAAAATGGGGAAAGAATTGAACTATAGAGTGATGGAGAAAACTTCATTAGTCACTGAGGTGTAGTTTCTTGATGATAATAACCAAAGTCAATACATTCTGAAGCCTAATGGTAACAATTTTATTTAAAAATATTCATGCGTTTTCGTGATAAATGACAAAACCTCGAAAATTTGAAAGACGAGCGAGAGAAAAAATATACTTTTTGGTGTATTATACTATTTAATGTTTTCGTTGCTAAAATTTAATGGTGAAAGCCTTTTTTAATCCAGAAAATTCACTTACGGCTAAGAAAATGGAATTTAAAGATAAAAAATGACTTTGTATAACGCTGTCAGTTTTTTGAACATGACCATAATTCGTACCATTTAGCAGCCACGAGTCGGCGGAGTATGAATGGAGAATGTTTCTCGGCGTTCTGAACCACGCTTGGATGGTCGATACATCCCCTGACCATGTAACGATGACTGCACGCGGTACAGATATTATAGACTATCAATGGATTCGTAAAGTCTTTGAGGTTATATCCGGGGATCCTCAGGCAATGAACACGTCCCAGCTGATAACATTTGACGTACCGTACCGCGACCTCGTGTATAAAGTTGGTTGCAGCGACCTGAAGATGGTGATTCGTTCCGATTCGCTAGAGCCTTGGATAAAGCAGCTGCTAACTGTGGATTTTGATTTGATAGAACAACCGGTCGATAAGTTGTTTGCTATCACGGGAATTGGAAGACCGCCAGGAAACAGGATAATTAGGGAACTGTCGTCTGTCGCGGAACAATTTTTGATGCTAATCCCCCAGAGGTTAGAAATTTTGGGGCCGTTAAACTTGAGGAGAGTGGTTTTGGCCCGCTTTGCACACCCATGAAGTAAGACCGCCATTTGCTGTCTATAACGACAATGATATAAAGGAAAAACACTGACAAAATTTGATACGCGCGTAATTTGACACGCGCGTAAGTACTTACCTGTTATCAATGGGCTATTAGTTTATATTACTATATCTGAACAAAGCTAACAGTTTT
>SCLF01724518.1:0-13796 GCA_004367975.1 Mesochordaeus erythrocephalus | reverse complement strand
AAATATTCACTACTTTTTAAGTGAAAGGGAAATGAACAACTACCAATCAACAAAAACTTTCCGCAGTTTGTCGCGGTCCCTATGAGACATCCCTCACTTACTTGAAACATAATTGCCCTAAATTTCCAACTCCCTGACGAATAGGCAGCCTCCAATCCACACATATTACTGCCACTTTTTAGAAACTCACCGTAACTATCACGTGAATCGTAGGACTAGTTGAAGTCACGAGTTATCCAGACTTGGTAGGGATCCCAAGACTGTTTTAATCGCATTATAAATCATAAGTGACAGTTAGTTTTTGTTAAATGTTTAGATTCATATAAGTTTAGCATGCTTATTAGTTGTACTTAAAACGTAATAGACTATTATGTAAATATTGTCAGATTAAGAAGGGTAACATAGCTTCTTCTCGTCTGGTCTACAAAACAGTAGACGTGGTCATGTTTCTTGAAATGCGGGATATTAGGCGGGACACATAACTATCTAAAATGATAGGAATAACTTTAGTTGCATGAGAATGTATCGATTCCAGGAGGGGAGTAAGTACATAACGTAACCATTAAAAAGGATCATCCAGTGCAACACATTTTCTCAAATGAGAAACGATTGTTCAAATGCGGTATACCACAAAAAAGGTCTAAAATGCAAGGCGTGCAGAATAATGCACATGCGGTCAATCTACGCGTAACCCAAACATACTCGTCATTTGTACAATAAACCCATACATATTGTACAGTGAAGTCATAAAAATAATCCGACCGTAGGCGGAATTTCCGTTTGTTCAATTTGTTAATGGCCCTCCAGGTCTGTGAATGAAGTCACCATTAGTTACCATTCATATATTTGATCACGCGCCGATTGATCAGCGGTCAATGAAAGGACCTAGATTCCGTACACCTAATATCAACGCGTGTGGAATTTAAAGGCTCGAAATTTGCCTGTTCAAATCGGACAATTTTTGTCCTGTAAGACGACACCGACAATTTGTCGTCGAACCTTTGTCATCGAACCGACAATTTGTCGTCGAAACAATTAATTCAGGTTTTGGCGATAGAAATTTTGAGCCTTGTACCTAGTAAAGGTGATTGCGAAGAATATCGTCGGTGTTTCATAGTAAACCAAGATGTTTGGATGCAAGACATCCAATCTAGTTCATTGGGTTAGTTAAACTGTTGAAAAAAGTTTTCGGCGATAAATCCAAAGCGTTGAACGCAAAAAAATGTGTATTACAAAAAACTTCATGTTTTTTAAACAATGACTTTAGCGACTTTGGTGGAAAAGATGGAAACATATGGCTTACCAGAAATTGTTCTTTAACTGGGCGGTTCTGAAGGCGTGTTGCACCTTCTATTAAAAGTAGGCACCTTAAGTTTTTAAAATATCCCAAAAATTTGGGGTCAAATTTCACTCTAGTCATTGGAGAACCACCACCGCCACGGAGAACAAACTGGTAGACTAAATTTTCATCAGCTCAGACCACCGTTACGTAATAAGGACCGACGGTTTTGGGGTAGGTCTAACTCCTAAAGGTTCTGCCTGTGGATTCATCGTTACCGAAAGTAAATTGTGTTTTGACAAAATGACGCTTCGGGAGTTAATACGGTTATTATGTAGTGTTAAAGATAATTTAGAAGTAAGTCTCCAAGCGTGTTAACCTTAAGATTTTCTGGTGTTGTTAGGCAGCGAAGTAGATGCCATGAGGCGGCGACATATACTGATTTTTCTCTAAAAAGGTTGAGCCGTCAACTTTTCAGACTTGATTCATAAAGTAGACTAATTGATTGGAATGAAATAAGAATTCACTAATGAATGGACGTTTATTTCGGTAAATTGTGGTCCGGCGATGTATTTGAAACAATCCATGGATGCGTTTCAGGATACGGCAAACGAGCTTATTAACTGCGGTGTTTTTGTTAACCACGCGCTGATTCAAGTAATCAGACTGTCGAATAGATGACACTCCAGACAAACATGCTTATTGGTAAGCTTGTTGGTTAAATTATTCAACTTTGTGGGTGAGTAACTCGGTTCGGCCTTGTTTTTGCCCATGACCAGTGGGCTGGCTAAATAGAGTATATGTTAAAACTGCCCAATTATTACAGAAATACTACCCACCATTTCCTTTAATATATTACCATGAGTAATCGGAAGCGTAGCGAACTGAATCAACATTTATCTTGGTTTTCAGTTCGTTAGGCTGGTTCTAGAAACTCCATTTTCCTATGGTAGTTATGCCACAATATATTTGTAATAAGCGGCAAACTGCATGAACTTGTGCTTTACGGTGGAGGTAATGGCTGCAAACGAAAACCCGAATTGTTGAAAATTTGTATCATGCCAAGAACAGGAACAAGCTTGGTGAAATAGTTAAATAGTTAATTAAAAGGTGAAATATTCTACCGAAAATATAGTACACCGAAAAATATACTGGCAAAAGTACTAGTGGATGTCAATGTAATTTACCAACAACGACCATGGTAATAGTAGGTCATATATTTGCGGAATGGCCTCTCCCATTAACGGCCGTAATGAAGAAAAAGAGAGCGCATGCTTACATACAGAATGGTAAATTGTATGGAATGCCAGCAATTGGCGATGATTCCGTCCGAGCAGAAACACCTGATACGTAACACTAAGCTATGTGGATCGTTTGATATTAAACCTCAGGCACTTTATGGCTGAGATGGAACTGTTAGTGTTAAGACAAAACATAATTATCTTGTACCAATAGAAGTAGGATACTAATATGATTTAAATTAGGAACGTACAGTGAGATGGAACGTGGACGTCCACATGTAACGTTACAACTCCATAGAGAAGAGAAACAACGCTGGCAGACGTTGGCACGCGAAATGAAATGAAAGTGTATCCGAAGAGTCATTAGAGGGTGAAACATAAAAGTAAAAAAAAACAGTGAACAACAGACTCTTAGCGTTGGCTTAAAATCCGACGGGAACAATAAAAAAACATTAAATTAACTTAAATATTAATTTAGATTGAGACTCAAATTCACAATTTGTCTGATGATGAATATAATTATGGAAGGGTTGCACTTGAATGTTTTAAGGACCAAAATAAACCTTTGGTAGAAACGGTGAGAAAAGGCCTGTCGAAGGGGGTAAACATAACTCCAGATGTTCTCAGAAAGAGACTCACATATGATGAGCAAAGTGCAAATGAAAATAAAAGCACTTTGTTCGAGAAGGCAAGAGAGCGAACTAAAAAAGCTCTGTTGATCTGTTAACATTGCTTGATATTCTAGCTGGGGCAGCTCCGGTAAATACCCGGTATCATAAGTTTGCGTAGTTAGATAGACAAGGCCTAACGGGTATGTTGGCAAACGGATGCAGGAAAACTCTTGTAGATCATTCAAGTTTTGAATAATTTCAAGAGGAGCTAGCAAAAATGGCGCAGCAGAAAGCTAAACCTCGGGCGAAACCAATAGGGGAGTATCACATAGTAAAGCGAGGAGGTTAGTACTTTCAAAAGTGGACAAGTGCACCTGCGTATCGGGACAGTATGTTACCAGATCGTGAAAATTATCGTGATTTGTACTTGCTAATCTACAAAATGCTTGTAAATGGTCAAGAACATGCTGATTTCTGACATCATTTGTGACAGCTACAATAGTAGATCTGGGCAAACAGAAAATGCAATGAACTATACTCGGGAAAATGTGAGAGGACAGGCGAATGACGTCCATAAAAAAGACTGTTCTACTGGTTTCAGATGCAACCGTGGGAACCGCGAAACATCTTAGCGAATGAGAGTTGAGACGAAAATGAATAAGATACATCGGCAATAGGCCTATGGTAGTCTAGTCATTAAGATCGTGATTTTAAAAAAGAAGGATCGTTTGTGTCATCAAAATCAGTAGCGTTTGGCGACAATAATCAGATACTATTCATCGACACCACAATAGGAAATTGGACAGTCAACTTAGCAGCTGACGTCAGGTTTACAATACCATCCTCGGAAATAATAAAATTCGGTATAACCGCAACAATTAAAACGACAGAATTGTTTCAAATCAGGATGGATGTATATTGTTGCCAGAACAAGATTTGGCGCAAAAATATGAAACTACAACTGGAAGCGGAGTTAAAACAGCCAACCATTCGTAAATGCCGAAGCTGGTTCTTCGAACCAACAACTGAAGAAGAGGTAAATACGCGGATAAACCAAGCATCAACGGATTAAGCTGTAATTCACACGCCGTTGAGTCTCACTCGACTCTACAAATACATCTATTCTGTCGACAAATCGAGCAAAGCTCGAATCAGCGAATTGGAAATGAGATTAAACATCCAACGATCTGTAGATAAGCTAATACAAACTCTGCATGAGTGTTCTGCAAATCAAGTTCCATTAGCACTGATGTTTAAGACGATCATGAGTTTATGTTAGGCCTCAATGCCAGAACACATTTGTAGTCGTTTAAGTCACCAAGCACTGTTCTTAATGAAATGTAGTTAAATAAGTTCACATACTGAAAGCGTATTCTACGGACTATGTACTGATGGACATCATAACTATGACGACGTCATAGTAATGAAATGCAAAGATCAGCCCGCAATTATCTTAATGAATTCCAGCAAATCCATGGTGAAACCGTATGAATTACAAAACAAAGTCGGGTCCTCCGCGAACATACATGTAACCAAAACTTGTTAAACAATAATGTGACAATATGTCAGAAAGACTCCGTCGTGCTTAATCAATAAGCGGGTGTGGCTACATATGCACAGCATTCTAAATATATTTAGCACGACCACTGGACAAGTAAACGAAGTAGAATTAATAAAAAAGAGTCCAACTTCATCAGTTTCAGTTGAGTGTCAATCGGTGATGTCAACAACGAAGCTGATGGTGGCGGATGACGAAAAACTCCGTCACTTCATGTCCGACTCGGACCTTCTGAGGGCAATAGACGATATCAATGCGCCTGAGAAGTCCTAGGCACGCCACGCACAATAACAATCACCAGCTTTGCACTGGGTGTTATCTTTGCCATCGGCTGCTGCATGCTATTAATATACCTATACAGAAGAACCGCAAGTAATCGATATGAGGGATATGACATGACCACTAGCCATACGGTCATCAAGCCATTAACAAGCAACCAAAATAATTATATTAACTCGCGACAACGGCCCAATACACCACTGTGCCCACTGTACCTTAAACTGTACTACCAAAATATTCGTGACATCCCGTAGCTTTAACCACTAACACTTACATTACTAAAGCTCACAGCGTATACGTATACGAGGACGGAGCATATAGAGGGCCATGAGTTATAGTAATCTAGAGAACCTAGAGAAGGCGAAATCAAGTCCAATCCTGGGAGAAGAAGATGTAGCTAGCCTTTAATGGTGACCTTGGGAATTTACCGTCAAATTGAAAACAAACGATAGGCGGTAAATCCTCAAGGATTCACGTAAAAACGGCCGCAATATAAATATATTTGTACTGGAACCCGGCGGAACTTAAAATGCTTATTTACACCAAATAGCCTACCCAATGGACTACCCAATGGACCACGATGCCGACTACAGCCACCACCAACACCATCACCTATAATGTTGAAACGTAGAAGACGTTTAGAATACGTTAAATATAGCAAATACAGTTTTTGACATACTGTACTTAAAGTTGCTAAAAATTATTTTTTTCGTGAATTTTGTACAGAACAAAACTTCCAAGGTACAGTTCTTTTTTAATTAAAAAATCCATTTAGGGCTGAGAAAATGGCATTTAAAGGCACAAAGCAATTTTTACAACGCTTGTTCTGGAGAATACTGCATTAAAACCAAAAGAGATTGTTTTAAGGAGACTACCGATAGATTGGCAATGGATAAACCTTTAATCTGCAAAGATTGAAAACGATACAATGTATGGTTTCCGAGTAAACCGAAAAAGAGAGACCCCGATCACTAAATGAAGCAGGTGTGGTACTTACTGGTTAATGAACTCTATAGCGCACTATATAGTTCGGATGGCAGTTATGTACTTAGATAATCCACGTTAATTTCTTAGAGAACCTATATTTTCTCGGTGGCAAAAATGGCGTTTTAGTTGCATGAGAGTACTTTCTTAAATAGATGCGTGGCAGAAATCGATAGTCAATTGGAGTTGGAAGATCATGCAAAAGTTGCCTGATAGATATTACAGGTATAATAGCCTCGTGGACGGTCCTGGCGGACACTTCCGAGGTGGACGTCTAGAGCGTAAGGCGATATAGCTCAATGGTAGAGCATTCGATTTGTAAGTCGTAAAACTCGGGTTCGCTTAAACAGATACGTTTTATCTTTCTAGGGATGACCGTTAAAGAAGGTTACACCTGGGCAGTTCTGACTGTCGGGGCATGCACTGGTTACAGAAAATGTCTTAAGGAAGACTTGGGCCTTATCAGGTGTTGTAACCACGTCATTTTATGTCCATTTTTGTATTATTCCGTAGTTTTCAAACGAAGTATCAAGAATGACCTAATTTCGATGGTAATGACTGCAAGCAGCAGCAGCAAATGCAAGCAAATGAAATATGTAAGCAGCAGAGAAACGCAAACAATTGTATTGTCTGTGACCATACTGAATACTTTACATTGAAACTAGTCCACATACACAATATATAACAAATTTTGATATAGATAGAGATGAATCAATAAATGATGAATATAAGGATGCGCGTTATACGCCTAAACTTCAAACATTTCCACATGGAGCAGACACTTAACAACGAGAGACGTACTTGAACTTGCGACTCATTCACTATTGGGGTCAATTTGGTATCCATTTGAACTTTTGCAAGATTAAAGAAAAATTTAATGTTATTTCTCTTTTTTAAATATTTACTTTGATTACGATATTAATTTTAAACAAACTAAGCGTTGTCGAGGTGATTTTGAATTGTTTCTTAAACTGTCTGTTTAGCTATTGTAGTAACTTATAATGACATATTTAACAGTGCAAATCAGTGTTATTTAGTAATAGCTAGCCTTTATTTTATCTCTACTTTCTGAAGATCAGTTTCTGCTCACGTCCTGCTACGTCACGAAAACAAGGGATAGGGGTTCCGTACAGATTGTGGTTATATGAACTCAATAATGTTAAAGGTGTTCGGAAATGCTACAGTCGTCATACATTAATGGCCTGCTTTGTGCTTACAGTTAACAACAAATGAAATACATACACTTTATATTTGTCTATTTTTCAGTGCAAATAGAACTTTCACATCAGAGTGTTTTCTAATCACTTTTTCGTTATCTTCAACTTGGCCGACATTTCCAGCTCTTGAATTCGGATCAATCGGATTTGGCTTTTCATTCGAATTGATTCAAATCGCGATGTTTATACCCTACATACCTGTTCAGGAAGTTGGCGTTTTCAACAATTGGTACACGGGGTTATTAACAACGACTATGCATTTGTTAAGCTTTCGATCGTTGCCTATTTGTGGTAAGTTAACCCTTATATGCTCTTTAAAATCTTATAAATACGTACACACCCTTACTGTATTTCCGCAGAATTTGCCTTTTTTCGATTTAAGTGGCTAATGGAATGGCTAATTGTAGGTCACAAGTGGACAATCCTGGCCAATAGTGATTGCAAGCAGCTTAAAAATGCAAGCAGTTTGATTGATCGCTAGCTATGTTGTTAGACGATTTTTATAAAACATTTAGGAGTGAATTAGAAGTCTTGTAATGCCTTGCCAAAGCAGAAAAGGGTATGTACATGTCTGCCAAATCATCGATAACGTACTAGATAAGGGATGCGGGAAACTAGCCGTATGTCGACTTGTTAGTTAATTTATCCGAAATAAGATAACACGCCCATAATGAATTAATAATTATGATTATCAAATAATGTATTTAGGTATTTGGATGACATGATTAACACCCCCGTAATTAATTACCCGCAATTAATTAATAATTATGTTTATCAACTAATGTGTTCCTTGGAGTTATTTTCGTCTACTGTTAGGAATAATGAGAACAAAAAATATGTTGTCAAATTTAATATTCTATCCAATTGCGGGTAATTAATTACGGGTGTGTTAATTATGACATATAGGTACCTAAATACATTATTTGATAAAATAATTATTAATTAATAGAGGATTATTACTAGTGGCCCAAATATCCGATGGGCGTTGGAGACTCGTCGAATCCACATTCGGCTGGTTTAGGAACCCTCCTGGATAAGGTCTATGTTTTAACTCTCACGCTGACTGTCTTGAAAGTTTGAAGTGGAGGCGTGCATTCGCAGCTCAGTTGGTAGAGCGTTCAACTAGATACAGAAAGGACGCGTGGTTCGAATCCCGTCGAAAGCGATATTTTAAAGAACGTAACAGGAACCACACGGTATATTATATTCTACGACAGTTTCAACCCCATCTTTAATTAAAAATATAAAAAAGTTAATGGAATATTCAAAGAAAATATTTGACCTGCGCAAATCATCAGCGTGAGAACTAATATTGTTAAAATTAAAAAATGGGTAAAAATTGTTAATTTTTGTTTTAAAATTTATTAATTTTCTTTAAATACAAAATTTGTATTAAAATTTACAGTTTAAATATTGTGGAAACAAATATTGGTTTAATATTGCTTAATATCAGGTGACGATATTAATACACATCGCAATAAAAATTGTCCGATTTGAAGAGGCCAATTCCGAGCTTTTAAATTCCACGCGCGTTGATATTAGGTGTACGGAATCTAGGTCCTTTCATTGACCGCTGATCGATTCGCGCGTGACTTCGATAAAAAACCTGGCAGGCCATTAACGAATTGGACAGACGGAAATTCCGCTTACGATCGGACAATTTTTATGATATTCGCACACAAATAATATCCTTATGAGCACACAAGGGTTAAATCCACTTTCATTCATCCTAAAAGATAAACCTTAAGAGGTAAAATCGTGCCTATTTATAATATAAAATTTATAATATAATACAATATGTACAAACAGGAAAGACTATTTTTCAGTCTTCACCGTGTATAAAGGGTGTGGCAAACATTGGCAGTCTTATATACTATTTATGGGTTTCCGGTGAGACGGCACGAGAAAAAAATATATGACTGCAATTTTCGCCACACCACTGTTGTCATATAAAAAGGGACTTAATACACTGTTGAATATACACTGGGCTGGCGTGACAAGCCAATTTTCTGGTTTAGGTTCAGGTTCGAGTTAAGGTTTGGGTTAAAGCTTGGGTTAAGGTTTGGATTTAGGTTAACTGTCGAATAATTCTCTCCAATTGACGAATATATCCTTTCGCAATCAGACTTTCCATCGGAATCAGCTTCGGAATCGCTCGGAATCTGAGAAGGGATCTCTACCTTATAACTAGGATACTCACAGCCATCAGTGACATCTACACAAACATAATGTAAATAGCGACTAGAATCCGGACACAAAAAAATCTAGATTTTAGGTATACCTGATAAATTCTTAAAACCCCCAAAAACTGTACAAAAGGCTGGAGTGATATCATGTGTTAATATATCCTATTTTCAGAGGTGTACTCAATATATGAGTGTGGTTCGGTTTGTTATAAGTTGTGTCGCGAACAAACCGAACCACTCTTATATATTGAGTCCACCTCTGAAAATAAGATATAACTCAATATTAATATTGCTATATTTTACACCGTGATTTTTGGTCGATATTTACATTATGTTGATCAGTTCGTATCATGGATAGGAGCCGTAGTTTTAGACATAAGTTCTGACATGACGTTATGTATAGATTTACTGTGCTTTCTTTAGGAAACCGCTGTGTATTTCAATGTCAGTTAGGAAATGTTGTAGCATCCAGCGTAGGAAATTAATCCCAACTTACAGAGAAAAATCAGTCCAGTGCTTCGGTCTGTTATAAATAGCCCAGGAAAGCTTGTTCGAGAGACAGTCAAAATAAATATAGCAAACAAATATATATATATATATGCAACTGTAGGTTAGTCGTAGGTTTAATTAAAACGTTTGAGTTGTTAAATTTCTGATCATTATATGCTCTTAGCGATTTATTTTGACTGTCTTTCGAACAAGCTTTCATGGGCAATTTACAACAGACCGAACCACTGGACTGATTTTCCTCAGTAACTGAAAATAGGATATAGTTCTGGCTCGGTAAATCTAAAAATGATTCTAAGCAAACGATATTGTCATTTCACTTTATACCCTTCATAGCAACTACACTGGCGACACAACTATTGTCCGGTCGTATATTTCCTTCTCGAGCTATCTAAACGGAAAATCAATGAATAGTTTTTAATAAAATGCTTAACATTTGAACGGTGAACGTTTAGCTTTCTGGTAAACCTTTTATTAAAAACTATTCATTGATTTTCCGTTGAGATGGCTCGAGAAGGAAATATACGACCGGACAATATTTGTGTCGCCACTGTATCATATTTCTTGTTTAAAAGTGGTACCGTATGATATTCCTAGTTGCAGCCGAACTATTTTCATATCCTATATCCCCACCTATCATTATAATGGTCTAGGTGAACACAATGGTGTCCGTTCTATGGACAAATGGTTGATTTAATAACATGTTAACCCTCTTGTAAAAAAATGTTCGACCAAGCTTCGTAAACATCGTCAGTCTATGGCAATGACTATGTATGCTTGGCAACATTTTACCGCGTTATGACGAACCCCATTTTCTAGTGATCGGGGTAACCTTAGATATAATGAAATATGTTAGTTATTAACTCTTCTTAGAAAGCTTGAAAATCATAATTTTATCAATAAAAAGCGTGCCAAGACTTACTCAAAGTAATTGGTCAAACACATATGTGAGCTATTTTGATTGGATGAATACTGAAGTACACTGAATTTATTTGAAACTTACAACGAGAATTGAACCGATCAGCTGTTTTGTCAAAATTTGCTCAAAAATGTCACTAAAAGTGGGATATTTGAATGAGAAGAGAAAAACTGCGAATTTGTTTTCTTCGCTAAAATCACTGAAAAATTTTAACGACCAATTAAATGTCTAGCTTCTGGGGGATAAGCATCAAAAATCATGGCTCAAATATGTGCTCAAAAAGTCATATCATAGCAACTTTTTACAAGAGGGTTAAATAACACACCGTATGTGGTTGTTATACTATTTGTTATACTATTTAATAATCTGCTGCATTTCTTTGGTTTAAATTTCTATTAATTGTTGTAAATTTTGTACATCAGAATATTTTTTGTTAACTCCGACTCCAAAATGATCATTTTCTCCAATTTAGAGAAATTCCATTCACATTGATACAACTGATTATTACTTGAATTTGTTGGGTGGTTATTTTAATAACTGCTAATGACTATTAATATTAAGTTAATTCAAGTTAGTTAACAGCCACACAGCGACAAAAAACCACTGCTTACGCACCGAGTTGTCACACAATGTGTCTTCTGCTTACACACCGAGTGAGCCGCTTATATGAAAGATTTTACAGAACTTTTAGTACAGCTGGACTAATTAGGACCATGGTAATCCAATAAAAGTATCGAACACATGCTGAGATTATTTGTTCTTAAGCTATGGACCCCTAAACTCACATTGTCCAAAGCAAACAAATTGAATTTTAGCGTCTAGAAACAAAATGGCTCGTTTTGTGCCAGCTCGCTGAGTGACTGTTAAGAACATCCATTTAAGAGCACATCGGCAATTATAACCAAAGTAAGGTTATTTTACCAGTACCATACCAAAATGACAACTTTTCAAAATAATTAATTCATTACCAATGTCAACGGCGGATTTTTTTTCAAACGAACCAATGGGGTATAGTATTTAAATTTCATGCATTTTAGACACAGAAATAATTACTTACTTACTAAATAATACATTACTATTTTGGAACGTCATTTTGGTGGGGTACCTAGATTCCCACGTTGGACGGGAAATTTCCTCATGGTTGACATGGCGCAACAACATTTAGCGCGCGGTAGGTATATCCCCTATCCTTCTGTTCTGTCATCCATCTGTACCAAATAAACCAAACATTGGCACCAGTAATTATTATCAGAATGATAATAACAATAATGAGCTGTTGTTTAAGCCTATCAGCGTCTTCCTTCTTTTTTTGTAATTTCTCGGCTACTAGCCTGTCATAATTGTCCTGGATTACTCCTAAAATAAGGGTTTATGAAAATGTAAGATTTTTTACGAACGCTGTGTTGTTCCAGAAACGTTAGTTTTGTTTCCAGTGATTGTGAAATGGTCAATTTAGAAATTAATACATTGTTAGACAGGAATGTAGTTTGCATAGAAATGACTCGGCGCTTCAGCGCAGCATTTTCTTGCGCACCTTTTATATAACTTCCGACTCGGAACATTGACCGGAAGTGAATCTAAAAAAGGCAAAATACAAAAATTTCGATAGAAGCGACCAGAAAGTCAAAACGTATGTAATTGTACGTAACTATCAATATTCATTGGAGGATTAATCGAAAAGAAACGAAAATTAACATTGTGTTACATAGAATCTTGGTGACTCTTCTAGACTCGAAGCTGTTTTCACAGATACGGGTAGCTAAGCGTCATTCAGGAGCATTAAATAATCAGGCCCTTGTGTAGAATAACGTAGTCGAATCGCGTCGACCCCGCTCGTGTAAGCATGGAATTATCCCTAGAGCGAACAAAGTTAGACAGCAGTAAATGAAAATATACTCACCCAATAAACACATTTACAATTTATTAAAATAATTTATCGCAATAGCAATACAATTACTCAAAACTGGGTAACACTAGGTCAGAATGCCAAACACGTGCTGGTTCGAATCCTCGCCAAACCCCAATATTTTTCGATTATATATCTCCGTAGTACTTGAATTGAAAGAGTAACAGTATCACCTGTACCCGAATACTAGCATTTTACTAAAGGTATAATTTGTAACGCATAAATAACAATCTATAACTCCCATATTATACGCATCGGTTTTGGGCAGTATTGTATCATAATTGTATACGGCACGGTCTGAAATTTGGCGGTGAGAGGATTGGTCAATTGGAAGTCTCTACGTTAGCCCTCTATATTAGGCACATCTAAAAGGCCCGTGCAAACATACTATATGCAATATTTAAAAAAATTTATTAACATAAGTGTTCATAATTAAACATTATTAGCAAAACAATATTTTTATAGCTTTCGTCTATTTCGCTTAATTCTATGGGCAGCGATTGACCATTTCCTGGCAAACACTCTCATTTCTATACAAAATCTCGTATCGTTTATAACTCGTGGCATTTTGTCATGCCTGTTAATAATGAATAAATGTTTTATACCTGCTTCATATACTCTTAGAAAGCAGCAAGTTTGGAGTGACTTTAAAATTTTTAGAACCCTCAGGGGTATAGCGCCAGATTAACCAACACATAGCACTGTCAAATTTAAAGACATCATTGTAAGATGCAATAAATTACATGAATAAACTTATAAAACGGGTTTATTTTCTGTATATATTTGCATCAACTTCTCTCTCCCTTTATCTGTCCCAGAGATAAGGTCATGCTTTCATCGACAGGAAATTCACTAAGCTTACGAAACGAGTGAAAATGGTATTCATTAAGATGTAATAAATGCAACGACATAGAGTAAGAAGACTCGACTCATATTTAGACAACACTGTCCCTACACTGCCGGTGTCCACAATGATGTTCACACTAATTAATGATGAAAATTACAAAACAATTTTAGGCTGTTGAAATTCTCTTAATTATCTTTCTAAAACTGCTGCCTAAAATTCTAAATTAACCCGCAAGCTGAAATCTGTGCCGATCGGCACACAT
>SCLF01724407.1:0-13797 GCA_004367975.1 Mesochordaeus erythrocephalus | reverse complement strand
CCCTGGGTCAAAAAATTTCGGCGCATCTTCTGGTCACTTCCATAATTCACTATTTATTATATTTATATAATTATTACGATATTATCCATTAATTTACTATAAAACTATGAAGACGATTTCTATGAAGACGATTTCTAGGTTCTCCGCTCAAATAAAATTTGTTTACTTTGGACAATGTGATTAAAAAAACAAATAATCTCAGTATGTTTTCGATACCTTTATTGGATTCCCAGGGTCCTAATTAGTCCAGCTGTACTAAAAGTTCTGATGATCAATTTGGATAATTATTATATTGGTTCCAGAGTTAACGGTTAAGTCATTGGAAAATGAATCAACTAAGTCAACTAATACATGGGCCAAATTGCAGTGGTAGATTTGTTTCTAGAGCGCCTCTCCGAAAAAAATCCATGAATAGTTTTAAATCAAATGATTGCCGTTAGAAAGGTGAACGTTTAACATTCTAATGATAAACATTTCATTAAAAACTATTCATGGATTTTCCGGGAAGACCATCGAGAAACAAATCTACGCCCGCCAATTTTACCCACGGCACTGTAATGTGAACTTTTAGAAGTTAACGGAATGTGTCATTGTTACGTTGAAGGAATAATACTCGTATTGAATGTTAAGTCTACAATTTAATGGTATGTTAATCAAAACATTCAGTAATCGTTAGAGCATACTGTTACCACAAGAATGCAGAAAATGAAAAACGGAAAAAAAAAGTTCCCAGACTTAGAAACCTATCATAACTGTCTGCCACTAAATGTACGATGGCACAAATATATTAGGAATTAGAATAATCCATATTAATATATTTGGTTACGTCTGATTGCCTGTGAGTCCCTTTGGAACATAATAAAATATTAGTCATTCTATTAATTTAGTATTTTTAGAGAATAGTACGATCGTAATTTTTCAAAATTACAAAAATTTAATATTTCCTATATTTTTTCTAAGTTTTTTCTTGTTTTTATCTCACAGTAGTTAAACAATAACAAAAATACAGTTTTAGTGGAGGAGCACCTAAACTTTTTTGACAACCTAAGACGAATACATATGTTTGTTTATACTTAGTTTGTTCCCACATAGATAGTAAGGGAGTGAGATCTATTTTAAGTTTCGTAATTTAACCGCGAATGGACCACATTGTGAACCAGTCTAGTTATCGGTTAGGCTGAATCGAAACACATATGTTGACCGTTCCAGTTAACTGAACTACTAGGGTGTCAATAGTGCGTGACCATAGGTTCAGCTGTATCATAAAGGGGAGCAAATATAAACAACAAATCAGGGATGTCAAGGTTGTCATCTCATTGGCCAACTAATGGATGCCTGTAATTTTTAATTATTCACACATTCAATAAATCTAGAGCTTAATTAATCAATTTTGTAGTGTATGTCAAGCGGCACACAATCGCGCGTACGGGAAGGGAGGTGGGTGGTGTAAAAAAGGTGCGTACGATTTAAAGAGTAGTGTGTTATTTACATTTTTTCGGAATTGGTGATTCTGACATGATCCCCATTCACTTGCATCATCATATTAGTCAACAGGGCGAAGGGAAATTCCAATTTTTATTTAAATTTCACTTAGCCCGAATTAACGGTAACACATTCAACAAAAAGCTCGAAAACATTACGTCACACGGTGTTGCATATTGTTGCATGTTATATAGATTACGTTTTTAAGCCGCAGCCTGCATAAAATGTTCTAGAGTGGCTGTTGAAACAACTTAGTTCAGCAAAAGAAGGAGTGGTTAGTACCTAATAACAGTATATATCAGATATTCTGTGCCCGATATATATCGGAGGTGTATTTTTGTCTCCAGCCTACTTCGAGTGAGAAATACTAAATATGGGTATGAACGTGTTTATATTTCTTATGCATTTTAAGGTATTACACGAGTATTTTACGAGTAAAGTACTGATGATAAACAATTTCGTTCCAAAAATGATGGCAAACATGATGTAATTGAGATACTTCTTTTGAACGTTAATTGCATCATTTTTGCGAGAAGTTTGGAACGAAAGATTTTATCATCACTATTTTTCGATCCAATCCAGATTAAACAACCTAAATACGAGTAAACTAATATGTAACTATTTTTAGGCGAATATAAAATAATGACGCTCATACCCAATTGTGTTGGCTATGAAACAAAAATGGATTACACTTACTTCAAAGGGGCTTGATACCAAGGAGCCTTCGGGAGGATATGGGATATCTCACATGAGATTCCTAATGAGAATTTCTGTATTGATATATATTAAGGGGGTTTGTTAAACATGATGTTCGAGGGGGGTAATTAAATGTTACTACACCCGTTTGTATTTTAAAGAGGCAATACCTCTAGACAGTTAAGACATACTATAAACAGAAATCCACGTTCAGGTAGATTAATGGCAAACTAAATTACTTTATACATTCGGGGTCACAAACCTAGCGATTTAACAGGTCAAACGTATTAATTAAACCTAGGAGTAACTTACAATTGAATTTATATATATATATATTTGTTTGATATACCTATTTTGACTGTCTCTTGAACAGGCTTTCCTGGGCAACTTATAACAACCGAACCACTGGACTGATTTTCCTCAGCAACTGAAAATAGCATATACGATTAACCGGAAGTAGAACTTTCGGTCGTTTTGTTGGTGATGACGAACTTAGTTTTAAAACATTCATGACTGCAGATCTAAAAACTGAACATTTCAAGAACTTGTCTGTTTAAGAAAGCTGAAGGTTCATATTTTTTAACCACAGGCAAAATATTAGCGCATTTGGTTTGTTTAAATGGTTTATCATTGGGTTCTACAAAGGCAACATCGATAATACCATGACCCATTTTTACACCAACATGGATCAATGCTAACCTAATTTCTGCTTCAAAGGTCCTATTCAAAAATAATCAAGAATCAAATATCAAAGCCTTTCGTTGAAGACCCAAGGATCGATTTTTGTGCCGATAGAATCAGCCTGATGTCAATGCTTATATGAGATAGGGTATGCTCATATCCTTATATGATGCTCACACGAGATAGAATATTTCATTTTCATTTGTGATTGTCCAAACAAATAATAACTATATTATTTATTTATTAGATTTAGTTAGGATTTATTGTTGGAAGCCATGGTTTTTCAATCTTTGACCGAAATGGTCACTTCACCCGAAAAAAGAATCTCATTTTGAATCTTTTGGAATTTTTTGAATTGTTTTTATTAAATTTTTTTTAGTGTATATAAATACCCTTTTTAGTTGTATGGAATTTCTCTGTAGTCATTTTTGTTATTTATACAAAACATAGTTCAAAAATGTTTTTCACATTTGCAACTTTGCTCAATTTCGGCATGAAAATTACATTTTGAACAATGGGCCCGAATGTACCGTCGTTGGTATTATTTAACCCGAAAGTGGTTAGAATGAGTTTCTCAAGTGTGATTAAATGCCGTATTATTTGACCTTCGAGGTGAGACTTTGGCATAATATAAGATTATGCTGACGCGTAAATGCTGAATCCATCGTTTTCGGTTGGATAGGTGACGTTGCTATTTTGACGAAAGTAAAACTATATTTTCGAAACAAACCGAAACCATAGTTTGAACCAAATATAGTCAACCCAGGTAAGACCGACATTCTTGACCCATTTTCTGAATGTCTTCTCACCACATTACACATTACGAATTGAGACACCATGGATCTTGACGTGAAACCGCGGTCTTAATGAAGACACGTTTACCCTTATTGGAACATAGGAACGCGGTCGAGAATTGAACGTCCATTAACTCAGACTGACCAAACTTTAGTAACCATAGGTTTAGACCAAATAGTCTCCTTTAACTCTTCAATCTCAATGAATGTCTTCAATCACAATTGAAACTTTTATGTTGGTTTCGAACCAGAAGTGAAACCAGATGTGATTATGCATAAAAGGTTAAACTGGGAATACAATTTTCCTGTACGAAAATTGTGAGATTTATTTGGAACAGAGTAGCTTCGATAAATGGAAAACAAGGCTCATAGCGTATTTCCGGTTAAACAGTTATTGCCAAAACAGTTATTAGCATTTTATCTATAACAGGAAAAACGAAACATAGCTTATACACGTGATTAATTACTTATAGTTAACGTCAGCAGTCAGTTTAAACCAAATTGATTCAAAGCAAATAAATATTGAACTTTATTTTTGAACCAATTTTTAAATTCCTATCCTTCATTCGTGTTACTACTGTATTAATAACGATTACTACTAATATACTACTGAATAACGTTTACTTAAATCCTCCATCGACGAGTTAGGAATTTCAGTCAAAAGGGAAACATATCTGCTCACTTCGAATTCTAAAAACGTGACGGAATATTCTTTATGGATATGTTTGAAACCAATTATCACCACTTATTGTATTGTAAATACGGCGAAAGTGTTCTACAAATTATGTCACAGAAAGGACCATGCGTAGGCCGTAAATACAGACGAGTAATTCCGGACCATTTCGACCCAATTTGTATGTCGGAAAATCTTTTTTGCCTTGATGTTTCAATCTCGCGCACTAACCAAAGTCGGCCTGGTGATATCTAAGTTGACCCCCGCTGGTTAGGAATTACGTCAGCGCCCTCTACCGTTTAAAATGTGGTTGAAGTTACTCAGAATGACGGGATGAGACACTAATAAGGTACTAAGCCAGCAATTAGTGTCAGTAAACAGGATCACACGAAATATACCCGAATGCGAGCATTGTTCAACATTATAGTTGTAAATTATTGGAAAAAATTGTTTCCGTTGAAATATAATAACTTTAAAAGTGATAACCGACAGTGCTAAGCTATATAATGATGAAGATATAATGAATAAAGGATAGTGCGTTTCTGTTCCGAATTATTTAATAAAAAATGTTGAATTACGGTATGGCGTACTAAATTACCCCCCCCCTCCCAAATTTCGAATGAAATTAAGACTGTACCTAATTAAAAGCTTTTTTTATTTGTATTGCATATTTGTATCCACTACATATATTCGTTGCGATTGCACACTGTATTAGTGTATTAGTAAATCAAATTTAAATACACAAATAATTGCAAATTATAAAATAGTAATAAATAATAATATACCAAATAAATAAAATAATCAAACAAACTTAATCAGTTTATAAATTATACAAAAAAATAAAAATGATAGAAATTAAACCAATAAAATCATTTTATATAATTATGACTTAGTATATTACGCTAGAATAATGTATTATAATAATAACCCTAATATATTAGGTTCAGATAAAAAAGGGATGAGGATGCGGTGAAGGGTTAAAAAGGGATGAGTTGGAGGAGGAGATGGGGCGATAGAGGCGCATGATCGGATGGTGATCTCGCTACCGGTCTGAGTAGGTTTTTTATTACTCATTTGCAAAAAATAATCGTTCAACTCAAAATTGCTTTTAAAATAATCATATATTTATTTTTTTGTAGACATTATATCCCATCTCCGCACGGCTGGTGCGCTAGTGGTAACGCCGAGATGGTCGCAGAATTAATATCATTTTGATTACAAATTTATATATTTTTGAAAACAGGACTTAGGTTGACACCTGGGTTCAATTATTAAAACACCGTAGTTTAGTAGAACTAAAATGGTCGGTAATAGAATTTTGCGTCGGCGGACAAAAAATATGGAACCAAAAATAGGGATATTACGAAAACTTAGAACCTATAAAAGCTGTTATACTGTATCTATTTTTTTGGTTTAATCTCAGGTACTACTAAGCTTATTTAATAAATTAAAACAGAAACTTTCTAGGACATTACCGGTTCTAGTATTCGAAAATGTCATCGAAAATATCATCGTGCTCGAAAACCAAACTAAGAAACTTGGGAATATCACCCATATTAGAATGTATAAATACGATTGTAATACGTTGAACTGAGTATTCATGCCGTATGAGTAATTACCGTATGGGTAAATACCGTATCTGCATAAAACATATGAAATCTTGTAGTTTTTTCAGTGGTTCTTGTTTTACGAGGTCTGCGGTTGTGTTTTTGTCTATAAGCAAGGTCATATGGTTTTGTTCGGAAAGTAACAACCTTGTTTAGCATGTTTTGCGTTCACCACAGTTTTTCAAAGGGTTGGAAATAATGTGATTTGCACCAAACTTTAAACAACGGTATTTCTGCAACACGTTCTGTTTTTAACTAAAACTAACTTTTTAACCCTTACAGGATATAATACGTATTCGGTCATAAACAAGCGTATAATAGGAGAAGTCTTAAAAATTACCGGACGGTTGAAAATAGCTTTTATGCTTTTTTACAGGTATATCTAGAAATATAGACGTGGAGTTGTAGGAGCAATAATTGAACAAATCCTTTAAGAATAATGCATTTGATCATAATTGCAACCGAAAATAAAACGTAAAAATCATAAAAAATTGTCATATTGTGATACATATGAGTTACAATACAAGACCGGCATGCCTAAGGGGTTTCATATATTCACAGTACTTCTCAAAACCAATAAATTGACAAAAATGGGTTGCTAATTATAGGGCGAACTTTCCAAAACCAATATATTAATAAAATCCGGGTAAATTTAATAAATCTGTATCATGTAGAGGACGCTAAACGACATATGCTGAACGAATTTGCATCATACCTCATTATTATTTTTTTTTAATTTGTAATAATCCAGCAAACTAAGAAAAAACAATTCGTGCCGCAAATATCGAAAGCGTTTTTTACACAAAAAATAAATAGGTACTCACGCGAACTGATCGAGTTGCCCATTCTTGACTAATCGGGCACAATCATCTTCCGAGTTCGAATAAACGCTCCGATCAGGCGCATAGTATGAGGCCTGCATCATCATGCCTTCATTTGAATAAATTGAACTTCTTTCTTCATCTGGTCTGGGAGTCATTTTGTTATTTTTTTGTTTTCTCTAGCTGATATCACTCCTAATTTTTACCGTTATATCAAAAATCAGTAGTTTTTTGGGTTTCAAAAAAACAAAATTGCTCAATTGGCGGCAAACGGTAATCGTTGGCAACAAAGTTGAAAAAAGCTCCAGAAATTTACTGGATAGTGTGAAAAAGTATGTACGGAGGACTGTATGTATGATTATTTAGTGACTTGAAGCTGAACCGAACGCTGATATTCATGGAGGAGGAGGCTGACGGGTGTCGCGCGAGGATTAGGCCAATACGGAAAAGGATGAAATTAATAACGGAGGATGGTGGCGCCCGTGTTTGCGTTATTTGGGGAACATTCTTTCGTTTAGAAATTGACCCGATTTAAACTTGCCGGCTTCTTGGGATTTTCTCCAAAAATGGAACCCAACTGGGCTTTTTAATAAATTTTTCGCATTGTCCAGTTTGGCTGTATACAACGTTTTGTTTAATTGTCCAAAGAGATCGGAGACAAGACCGCTATAATTATTTTCGTAATGTATTCCAAATATAGAACCTGCTAGATGGTTTTCGATGGATAGTTTTCGGGTAAATATTTTTCCGGTACCATAATAAATATTTTATATAATTTATTTTACTTCAATAATGTATTGCGTCTAATTTGACGAATGATAACGTTGACCAATGATAACGTTTGCGGGTTACAATATTTTTGTTTGATATTAGCGTCAGCTCACGGTGTATATCCAAAATCTGCATACGCGTTACTATTCCTGTTTTATGCTTAAGTTTTTCGGACGAGACGGTTTCTGAAGAGTTAATTACATCGTTGGATGGCCATCTGCTTAATAACGCAGCTCAAGTGCAGATTTGAATTAATCAAGAGCGCAGTCTGAATAATATCTGCACTATTATTAATCGCAGTACCCCACTTAATTATTGCATCCAATTACCTTTCAGATATCGTGGATGGATGAATACGATTAGGTAAGAAGATTGGGACGGAGGGGACTCGCCTACCAGAATGGTTAAGAGCGAAGGATAAGATTTAACTCCAGAAGGTTAGGGTTACGTGAAATTAGAACCTGACAACCGCAAAATATTAGGGTCAACTACGCCACTATACTTTTGCTCTCTAATTCAACAACCCATTTATCCTTGCTTAATACTTGTTTTTTTTTAATTCAAAAAATCAAACAAACTATTAAACAAGCACAAACGGGTTGATAAATTGGATGGCACAGGTCACGCTAATATCTTGCGTGTGTAAAATTTTAGTTGCGCTGTTACGAATTTTGTCATCGTCGAAATTTTCCAAAATGTAAAAATTAGGGCTACCCTATGATTTTGGCGTGTCAGTTTATAATTGCGAGTTAAGATTTAAAACCAATCTGTTATTGATCACTGAACTTTTTCCTTCTGTCTTTGTGGTAGGCGAGTACGGGATTCTGATAGAATTAGTAGATTGTTGTATAAATATTTTTGCGAATCTTCAATAGGTTACTAACAATCACGTTAAAACAACGGCCTGAAATACGCATCTTAATCTATATGAATAGATTAGGATACATGTTCAAATATATTGAAGTTTACACCCTTATCACATCTTTTTTCTAAAATGAACGATAAATTATAATTCCTCGGTGTTGTTTGTAAATCATTGCGTGAATTATAGGATTTTGCATTTTTAGGTTCACTTCCGGTATATTTTTGTGTGGAAATACTGATCAGTTTGTATATAGAAAATAGTATATCAGTAATTTGTTACGGACCTTGGTGTACTTAAATTTCTGGAAGTCATAAAAATTGTCCGATGTGAAGAAGCCAATTACGAGCCTTTATAATCCACGCGCATTGATATTAGGTGTACGGAATCTAGTCCTTTCATTAACCGCTGATCAATTGGCACTTGGTCAAATATACGAATGGTAATTAATGGTGGCTTCATTCAAAGACCTGGCGGGCCATTAATTAATGGGACAGACGGAAATTCCACATACGATTATGACTTCACTCTATATAGAAAAAATTCACTCCGTTTTAATAGTACTTCCACTGAATACTTCGATTACTCTGATGAACCTGCGGTTACAGATTAGGAAGACGTTTGCTAGGGATTTAGTTAGATCCTTTTTGCTAACATGGTTAGTATGGTCACTTCATCCAACAAAAATGTTTAATTACAATTTTAGAAAATCCAGCTTAAAATTCTGGTGAATATATTTGCCTCATATTTTGATTAGTGAGACCGTTAGAATTAACTTGCGGTGTCTGTAATTTGGTTTCCGGTTTAAAGGAAATGTTTTAGGTGGAACAATGGATGCATGATGAGTTCACGGAGAATGATTTTCAGAAATATGCTAGGCTTCATAAAGTTTGATTAACTCCAGCATTAAGTGTTGGACTCATTCTATGTATTTATCCTAATTTTTAGTTGGTTATCCTCCTTTACCTATGTGTATGCACGCAAATCACGAAAATCAAAATCCGATTCTAATTTAATAGATGGAGTGAAACTAATGGGAAATAAGTGGAAATATGAATATTTCGGGACATGTTTCTCTTCACGACAGCGAACACATGATTACTAATACTAATTAATAATATGTATAATAAATATCCTCGGTAAACCAACCGGTTGGATCCATTGGTGATTAGTTTTCTGATCTTCCTATCAAAATTGGTGTATTTTAAATGACGCGTGAACCTGCTCATGAAGCTAGTTGTAATCACTAGTTGTAAGGAGTCAACAGATTTGTACAGTCTATCTTTCGGTAACGCCACGTACTAACTGACGTGACAGTTCCGACCCTAAGTAGACCAATAATAGGCCAATCAAGAACAGGACCGTGGACACGGTTGACACAGGCAATGAGCCTAGTCGAGCAACATTCAATCATCCAGATGACTAATTCTCGGGGAATTATGTAAAGATATTTTAAGTGCTTAGTTAGGAGATGAGATAAATGGATGTCTTCAATCTGTAGCAGACTTGTTGTAGCTAAGTCAGCGGTGAGTAGGAGAAGTATGTCATTTGCCAGATAAAGGCCATAGCCTTAATTACGTTCGTCAGAATACGCAGAAATGGATTGAGTCTACTTTTTACTAGTGAATAAGTAAGGAATGTCAATGTTATGACCGTCACAAACCCACTATCAAGTTCAATCCCATAAACATTAAATAGAATAGTTTTATGATGTACATTATAGGCCGTATTCCTATAGATAGTATATAATATAGTAGTGTACATAACATACGTCTTGTAATGGCTAACCCAATAACTAAGTAAGCTTCACTACGGCAGTTCCAGTTAGGATAATTAACGGTGACCTTAACCACCAGGTCGGAACATTAGTCAAGTATAAAGCCTTCTCCAAAACAAGTAGACGAATCTCGTACTATAGGGGTTAGTTGTTTTCCACAAACATACAATTTAAGTCCAGGAAAAGCTGAATTTTGTAAATAACGATGTAAGGATTAAACTGGGCGCGATTGAGAAGTGAGTGCAACTACGAATGTCTTAACATGCCAGTTTCTAGACACGATAGCTCAGGTCAAACGTAACGCATAGAAACGCTTGATCATAGACGGAGTTCAATGACGTAGAAAAGTCAACCAGTTGGTCGTCATAGACCACAACGCATGAATCCGATTTGATTTAAAATTTCAAGCGTAACCAGCGTTAAAGTGTACTCTCCCTATGCACCCTTTTCTCAGTCCACTTTACTCTTTGCAACAATAAGAAAAATAGTTAGTTATAAAAAAATCCATACATGATACAAGCCAACGTACATTAAGTAAACTTTACAATCATCAGGAATTGGAATTTTTCGACTAACTCCCTATTGTGGGAAGGTATCTCCATTGGGAAAGTGCCCTACGTAAAACACTTTATTTATTCAGAAGGCCGAAGAAGAGGGTTGGACAAGTCTTTTCAGACTGACGGAAAACTTATAAATGAGCAAAATCTCCTGTTCATGAATAACCAGAACATCCGGACATCAGTCCACTACTCGTGCGTGGCACGCGAAATGGCACTATGGTGTTGCTTAAGCTAGCTGCGTGACAAACAAACCCCGAGTTTAATACGGAAATCTAGATCAGCATGTCGGTCAGTACAAAGCTTACAAGACGCCACACCATTATTCTCGTAGTTGTAGAATCACTTACTAAACACCACCTTAATAAAGGAAAATAAACTTATGCTCAATATTTCAAGTAATTTAACATTATAATACCTAACCATGCCTACTACGAAACCAAAAACTCATCATACTGGGAGTGCTGGACGCTATCATTCGCCAAGTAAACAAACCCTCCGAATTTAGCTTGTTCTCCGACTTCGAATTCATTACAATTTCATTCGCGAATTGTCTTTTCTCCGCCAGCATGTCATCAATCTCACCGAAACTATGTTATAAAATTTGACCTAAAAATAAGCATGTTGTGTGGGAAAGCATATCGTGGACGGCGAATAAAACAAGAAATTTAAGCATTATAATGTCATAAGTGACGTTAATATGATGGTGGACTACTGCCCGAGTACAAAACGAGACTGTCCAACTATAGAATTCAAGTATGCCTAAACCGGAGATTCTGTGCCAAATAAAGTTATGTAGAAAACAATGACATTTTCCATTCAGAACGAAACACTGCTACGAAAAACCTTGCACACTCCAGATAAGTTTGACTATGCAGTTGTCTCTCTTACAAGTTTATAGTTACAGTGGTTGGTAGTTGGACTTGCAGGTTAACTTCGTAGTTCATTGATATCACCCGAAATTAGCCCCAATTTTAGCGACCGTTGTTCAGCCTAACCTAATTAACGAAATTCGTTGAACAAAAAAATTATTATATTAACACTTAGCTTTTTTGGACTGATCAAAACGTGTATATGACTTAAAGTTTGGCGCTAGTTATTAGGTATATAAACTATTGAGCTCTATTATCACAGCACAAGCCATAAATGTATAATTCGATGCAACAGAAACTAAAGAAACATTTGGCCGGAAACTGAGGATCCACTCAAAGTGAGGTAGAAAAATTACATTTGGAGCACACTGGGTAGAATATTTCCAGGTGCACAAAATTATCTGAATTACGATGTGATCGTAATTTATTTGATTAAATCGAAAAAACTGCGACTGAAGATTATTGATGTTAATATTCTTTCACTAATAACGCTTAATTATGTGCATTTATGTCGGTTGATTAATAACGTACTAATAAGCATATTGGATAAAATGACCTTGGAGGTACCTTTTTTCCTAGCTGAACGAAAAAAAAGCCGAATGGATTAAGCGAGATCTTTAAAAAATTAACTACCTACAGGTACTTAGGAAATGGCACTATAACAAATTTAGTTTTTGCAATTTAACCCTCTTAGCAAAATTTGCACGACTTCGCTTGGACAAATTTTACCACGATATGGTCATAGGAAAATAGCCTTAAAAGAGAGAACCTGCACCCACACCGACTCGAACACGTTATCCTTAGATTTCACCTCGACGGCATAACCTACTACACTAGATACTCTGGGAAATTTCCACTAGCGTGATGATGTAGCACTATTTACTTACCGTTGGAGTTCAAATCTTCATTGGCTTGATTGGTTGGAGTTCAAAATATTTTCTGTCTTTATAAAGAGAGATATGATTTAAAATACTTACATTCCAAAAAATGCTCCTGTGTCGATCTGTATGTAACATAATTGATCCTAGAACCCAACCATTGGACCGTAGAATTGATGACGTCGCCATAAATGATCAAAATGAGCACCACTCAAAGCCGGATTTGAAGACAATAAGAGAACTTACGATAATAATGAATGTTGGGCTGGAATTAGAAATGTTTTTCTATGGACAATTTTAAATTTTAATTTCTAGGGATTATGTATCAAAAACTGTAGCCATTTTCGTGCTCTAAGAGGACTAACAGTCGTTAGTCTTGCTAAGAGGGTTAAGCTGTTTAAGACGTCCTGGTCGAAGGTTATACCAAAATCTTCCCCAAAAAGTCTATGCAGAAGAGCCGATTAATGTCTTATTAACACGGAAATAGCTGTCTTCAATTATAAAATAAAATTTGTTAATGAATCATTTCTTAAGTAACCCTAGGTAACCAATTTCGTTGAAGATATTTGTCAACTAAAGATTACAAAAATATCAATTTCGGTTTTTAGTTTCTATTTTCGGTGGAAACATTGGAGTATGTTTAAGGGTGATGGAATCATGAAGGGGAATTCAATGATCCAGAACATGTGTACGGCTGTAAATGGAGTCTGCCTATACAGTTAGCGTGGCAAAACTGAAATCATTGAAATGATAGTATAAATTAAGCAAGTGTATTTTGGTGATACGCGTCTAAATATAATCTAAACGATTGGCAGAAGTTCACTGTAGTCGCAAAATTCATAATAACAGCATAAATACTTGAAAATTGCTTTACTCGGATTATATGGATAACATCAATAAAACGCTTGGAAATGCGTCGCTAAGCTACGGGTAGGGCTTGGGATTACAACCATAATCTAATATGTATAAGCTAGCAATCGCAACTTGTCTTAGCATATCCGAGTAAACATGCTAACAACGGTTATATCAACGCATGGTTTACAAGGTCCTTCTAAATATCGATATGAATAGCATAGATTTAGGGAATATAAACTATCGAAGCAACGGATGGTTTGGGGGTCGTTATAATGTTTTACCTTGCACAATTTATACCTTTGCAATGAAAGAAAAAATGGTTTACCGGAGAAAAGTTTTTTCTACTAAGAACAATATAAATCGAAATAGATGAACAATAGAACGTTTCCGGAAATATACGAATTCACTGTATTGACCTGAGCAGAAAGCAAACGCAGTCGCGGTAAAGTGCCTACAAAAATAGTTTTTAGT
>SCLF01724296.1:0-13797 GCA_004367975.1 Mesochordaeus erythrocephalus | reverse complement strand
ATAAATCATTACTGCGATCGGTATATGGAAATATATACTGATTTGAAAAAATATATATGATTTCTCGTGTGGGCATGTTGCTGACCAATAAAAACTTGTTATTTGCGGTTCCGAATCTGTTATCGAAATATGCAAATTTATACTGATTTTGAAATATATTTTCTCGGGGGGTAGCGTTCGTTCACCGACCCGAGGCACGCACGTTTTTTAATTTTTAAAACATTTATTCACTGAGGCGTGAAAATCTGGAAATGTGACCGAATGAATGGGAAGAGAATGAGGAGGAAGAGAATGATCATCTGCATCAGAAAGACAATCACCTGACGAATACGCCAGAACTGAGTATACTGCGAAATAACAATTACAGCAACAGGCAATTTTTTAAATGTTAACCCGTATGGGGACACAAATGAAATGTCCCCAAATGGGAACTAACTTTTATTTCAACTAATATTTGCAGATATGATTACACTCCCGATTTACACAGCGGATTAACTGGTAAAACACTATGGTGCATTTTCCAGCGAAATGTTAAGGGTTGGGCAAATAGTCAATTTAATTGGCATTTGAACAACTCAGTAACGGAAACTCAGCAGAACTTTCCACCCGGCTGTTACTATCCTTTAGATAATGGCATGGGTCAGTGTTCTACGTACGTGACCTTTATATACCTTTACCAATTCTACCACCTTATTTATTCTACCCTAATCAATTAATCCCAAACTTACCAATAAGTAATTGAATGAAATAATACAAATGAACAAAACAGCATGCGGTAAACACGACATGATAAATCAGAACGTGATGTAAGTATTTTACCTGGTGAACCATTTGTATACGGAGTCTTCCATTGATATGTTGTTAATACTGTTCCATTAGTTGGTGACGATTTGATTATTAGCAGCAGAAATTCTCATTGACAAAACACCTGAAACTACAACTAATTAAGCTTAAGTATAGTTAAGTCTTATGATTACGATGTGATGTTCTGATGTGAAGCACTTGGATATGAATTTCTACTATTACATTTAATAGCATATTATTTACCATCTGACCCCATGGGTTAAACCAATGAACCAAGACCGATTTGACCTCAAACTCTGATTACAAAATTTTTGTGATTTTGCTCAAATTATTAACCTAAATACTGATTAAAAATCATCAAATAATCGAGTTTCCAGGCTAAATATTCAGAAAAGAGTAAAAATTTACGGAAAAATTGGACCACGGAATCTTTTGAGAGTAGCGACCATTACATAAGAATTACCAGTCAAAACGAACTACAACCAATACAATCCACCGTAAGTCAGTTTCTAATTAGTTAAGTTTTATACGTCAATAAGGATGAGAAATAAGTGGTCACTTTTTACGATACTTTGTATGGGTTATAGTAATATAAATAGGTTTAGTGCGTCTAACTATGGACAACAGTGAGGACGAGTACAATGGACAGGGAACGCACCCTATTTTGAGCAGTACTCGATATCAAACAAGACATTTGAATAGCCCGGTAGAGCAAACTCAAGATGAGCAACATGACGAAGTATTTTACCAAAACCCAGCCTCCAACTTTTTCGAAGGAATACCAACCTTCATCGATAATCATAATGAAGTTAACCCGGCAGAAAATCAGTATAGCAGACAACAGTACCACACCGAAAAGGCCTATCGTCCGAATGATAACTATCGTCATTTAACATCATTCCAAAAACATTCTCATAACCCAACTGTGCATAATCCTTCGTCTAATATTACCACTGTAAATGCTCATAATGAATCACTTAGGTACAATGAAGCCCCGCATAGCTCACAACAACCATCTTTCCAATCGCATAGTTATAATAAACGGGGCGCACATTCTTTTAATCAGTATAAACCGAAACAATACAATAATCACAATTTTCATGCAAGTCAATCACTGAATCTCGACACGGGGAAGATGTCAAAAAATCAAAGGAAAAAATACTATGCTAATTTAAGAAAATTTAATAGAAATACTGGTCATAATCCCCCTGTCGCCTCTCAGTATCGACAACATAGTCATCATGATAAAACCGCATCAATTCACAATAATTTTAATTATGGAAATAACGTTACTGGTCAACATATCAAAAATATGGGTACACAAGATTTTAACGTCCCACCTCATCCCTCGGCACCACCTCAGCCCGTGGCTAATAGAGTAGAAAATACACAAAGAGGCAAACTGGTGAGTTGGAGCCAAAATCAAGAGCATTTTGATGCACTACGTACTGAAAACGCTTCCAACCCACCACCTGCAAAATCAAATATATCGGGCAAAAGATCGCGCCAAGATGAGGCTAACCAAAACCCTAGTCGTGCGAAAATTCCAAAAAAAGAGCAACGTATTACAATATCTGATAACACGCTGGCTCCTTGGACCATAGAGCATAATAAGATCACTGAATTTACAGCGAATGGTCTAGTTGAGAAAAATTCCTCTTTTTAGATTTCAATTCAGGCGTAACTGATGATCAAATTATAGAAAAATTTAATATTTTAGGGTTCGTAGTTGGTCGGGACTATAGATTATCCAACGCTGTTGTGCCCGCCAAATGGAACAGTGAGGTTGTTCCCAGACGTGCGTCGTTCAGGTCCTTGAAGTTGGTCATAATCGGTTCTTATTTTCAGTATGAAAACTTGGGTAAGTGGACCAACTGGTATTCGTTTGCGCAGACCATCTACATGGGATGTATGCTTACAACCGTGGATGGGTATGTGACGAATTACTTGTTGTCCACTTACGATTACGCAAACTTCAATGATACTATGAACAGAATGTTGCAGGTTTGGGAGCGACAAAAAGAAATATGCAAAGATTACCAAAAAATTAACCAGGCACGTGAAGATGCGCTTGCGTTAATCAAAGAAGAAAGGTTCAATAGTGGGCGTAAACTTGGCCAATTTAAAAGCTACTGGCTGCCGATGCACTATAACGGCGTTTTTCACGCCTTTAGATCGGAAAACATTTGGTTAAAACCCACCGGAGTGGTAGCCAGCACTTTTAAAAAGGCGTATGTAGAAAAACGTGTGTTAATAATTAACAAAACCGGACTTCCGGTTTATATGATTAATACCCCTAACTACAGAGAACTTAGGCGCCAGCAAGACGCTCACGATGCTACTTGGGGTGCGGAATTGAATAGAAAAAGGAATAATCCTAAATATATAATTAAAATTAAGCGTGTTAATTGGTCGGAAAGGTCGGCTCTTGACATTGCGAATGAAACGCTTCGCACACCGGATCGTTGGGCCCAGGCGCAGACTCGTTTTAGTCAGCTCTTGGACCCGACGATGTGGGGCGTTTTCGAGGATCATGAGTTTATTCTATATATGTCCGAACAAGATGCGCTTAAAGACCCGCTTACTACAATTAGGTTGGTACGCCCAAGATCACTGTCCGAACAAAAACGCGCATTTCTATGGAGCCCGATGTTTTAAAGGTGATGCACGACATTGACCAGACAGCAATTGATACATTCAAATTACTAGGTAACGCATTTGTCAGCCTGGTAAACTATCTAGAGCTAAAAGATCAAGAGCGCACGTTTTTTGAAGAAGAAGTCAAATTGCACAGACATATGTTTAAAACACAAATAGCGTATATTGGTCAAACTGTATTTTCTAATAATCCTATTGGTCAGGAGTTAACTCTATCGGAGGGGGTTACAGGAAATCAGTCTGAGGTCATGAATGCTAAACTGGCGGTTGCGTCACATAAAAGGAAAAATGTAGTTAACCCACCGGTAACAAAACTTGATTGGCAGGATTCAATAAAAACAATGAATATGCAAAGTGTTTTTACGTTAAAAAAGCAAAATACTTTCGCTAACGTCCATTCACCAATGGCATCTACAACCTCCTCTCAGTCGCCCCTTGTTATACGAAATCTTAATGAGCCTAGTTCATCAAATATAAGGGGTAATATGAATATGTCTCCATTAGATCGTAGGAGTAGTAATAATATTATTTCGCCAAACGTTAACACTGTATTAACCCCTCGGGGTAACCCTCACGTCAATCTGTCACATGGTGAACGAACTAGAGATCAAGCACCTAGTTCCCTCACACAAATTGCCTCGCAAAATACTTATGCCTTGCATATGGCATCAAATAAGCTAGGGGTTAATAATTTCAGAATTAATAAGGATAATACACTAGACTTAGGAAATTCATGTCTACTAGCAATTAACTCAGCGTCGCCTTCTTCAATTTTAGAAAAATCACATGTGTTTACGTCCAGCAATAATATTCATAGTACCAGTAGGCCCATACTGAACCGTGTATCCCTTTACGTGAACAAAAGTACATATACCTTTATCAATTTCAACCAACCTAATTATAATGAGAGGTATGGCGATAAACAAGGCTATGAAGATCTCAATTATATAGGTAAAACTTATTCCCCGCGGATATATGAACTTCACCACCAGGACCCCCCCAATGATCATACTATTTTCGAATTACCAATGCCAACTGTAGATCGGTTTTCTAGTGTACTATATGAGAATGCAATCGTGACTCCAAAAAACCCTAATATAAGCTTGTTCGACAAAAATATAAGGATAAATACCTTGCCAAGTGAAGATTATAGACGTGATGGTCACGACATGGTTCGCCGTGGGGGTATTGTATCGAATTCGGGGACCAATCGGATGGCTTTAAGTGATGCTCCAGCGGATATCAATGTACCAGTAATTCATACTTCAATCTCGGCCAGCGATCTGTTTTCTAATAGTAAAATTAATACTAACAGTAGTAGTAGATGTAGTGAGTATAGTGATTCCACGCCTGGCCACTATCGCAGTATCTTGAGAAAATCGTCAAATGAAATCAACATAGATAATATGTACATACGCAATGACGACGTAAATAACGTTAACAAAATATCAGAGGACCTAAATTCTAGTACTACGCTAAACTCAACGTATGATAGTTTATACGAACTATCTAGGCAAATACCCCCTGACGATAATATTGTGGCTAAAACCAATGCGAAAAAACAGCTAACTAACATAAATATTACTAAAACAATAAGCGTATGCAGAAGTCGATTTATGAGTCTAACTAATGTCACAACGCAAAAAATTAGAACCAATACAACGAGTTTGCCTAATGTATTAAATAAGGAACTGGACATTGATACTACTGATTGGATACCACCATCTCAAAAAAATAGTTATAGCACGAGGATGGAATCTCTGAATTCCACTAATTCATCAAATACCTTTACGATAAACGAAGGTTTAACGAGTAGATTGAATGTCGAGGCTGCCACATTTATCCCCAAATTTTCACAGCAACATAAGTCAAACGTCACGCTAAAAACGAAATCAATAAATATGGACTTTTCACACTCGCGAGCCAGCCTATCGAATCTCAGAGAACCTATTTTGGGTAAAAATCCTAGACGGGCGAAAAAGAAAAGCATTAACACTAAGCTAGACTTAGTTAAAAACAACTTAGTTAACCAAAAGCTCTCTATAAATGAAGGCTTATTATGGGCTATGATCGAAGCTATTGAAATTAAGGGTAATAATTTCGAAATTGGTGAAATTATTAATATGGATGATAAGTGTAACAGCAGTATTCTAGTAATTAATTCTTTTGCGTGGAGCAAGAATGATCATGGTCTAATTTTTGAGGACAATATGCATGGGACAAAAAGGATAAGATTACACGTACAGGGATGTCGGCCTAAGTGGATATGCTGGGTTTTTTTGTTTTCGGATTGGATATTAATAATTTTGCGGTTCATAATTGATTGCTCGGACGGAATTGATTATAAAGGTGACAGGGACGAATCCGCATATCTCATGGAGCTAATTTTGCCACTGCACAAAAAGTTACTTGATCTTACATTTGCAAATGAAGTTGCAGATAATATACAACGTAGCAAAAAATTATGCCCCATATTAAGCCAAAATTTATTTTATATTATAGAAAACATTATGAACATAATTGCCTATAAATTAACAATTCCAATCAATTTCCCATATAATACGTTACTTCGAAATCAAATTAGATACAATATAAATGCAAAAAAAATTGAAAACGAGCAAATTGTTGCTCATATAGGCACCGAAATTAATAACCCTGTAAGCCATACGGAACAGATGCGGCGGAATCTCCAGAGCGGACGAGCACGGATAAAGTTGAGGCCTAGGTCTGATGATAGAAAAGCAATGTACAAATCACCAAATATACATGTAAGAATAAATAGCGACGGCACTAAGGAGATAGATAATGAGATCGCACAGATCATGTCGCCTAAATCAACTGTTTCCAGTACCGCCGCATATATAAAGCCAGGTGTTAAAATCTTTTTTGATACGGATGAAATGTTTATTGGTGATTCGAAATTATCGAATCATAGCTTCTTTAAAGCATTCGATGTAGAAAATGAATTTGTTGTAAACGGACCAATTAAAGAACCTTTTATACAACCTGGAATTGTAATTCCGGGGATCGAATTTAAACACTCTGTAAATTCAATATATCAGTCAGTTCGTCTACCGGCGCTGGGGGGGGCATCAATTGTGGTCAACAATAAAAAATTTAGGATTCCGATTAGAAAACAGAAACCGTATGAAATTGATAATAAAAACATTGATTTTAAAGTCACTTATGTAAATATAAATCGCCCGATTCAAAATAAGTTGCGAGAATTAACTGATGTGTTTTGTGATACGGACATTTTTGCCTTATCAGAAATCGAGACTACGGACTTAGAATTGGCTAGGAATCACGTAATACCAATAGGCTACAATTACTATGCACACAATCCTGTGAAACTAGGTAATAAATTAATTATACTTAGTATGATAGTATATAAAGCGAGATTAAGCAAATATATCAAGCAAATAATACTTCCGGCTCCGTTTACAATGATTTTTTATGCTGAAGGAAAAATTAAAATTAACATTTGCGTATTCTATCGGCCAATCAAAGCGTCATGCAAATGGGCCGCTATAGGAAACGAAAAGTTCTTCCAACAAAATCTAGATTTAGTGGTAAAAAAACAGAAGAAAGTCCCGGCAATATTATGTGGCGACCTGAATGCAAATATATGTAAAGCGAGAAACGCATACGAAAAACAATTTGTGCCTAACATTAGGGGACAATTAAAAGAATACTCGAATCTAATTAATAAACCAACTTTTTATAAGGTATCACGTGGCTACAAGCCCAGTAGTTCCAAAATTGATATCGTCCAAACAAAAGGTTTAGAGGCTAAAATTGAGCATTTCCCGGGTAAAATATATATACGCAATGACGGTCACGATATTTTAAAAATAACTATCAGCATGATTCGATCAAACATAATTGGTATGAATACAATTGATGCACGCTCAGCGCTGAATACGGAACTTTTACATAACTTGGCTAAGAGCTTGCTATCAAGCTTAACTAAAAAAATGGATACTTTATATTTAAAAGATAATTGTAACCTATCGGACGAATTAGATAGCAATATGGCGGTAATTACAAATAATGCGAAAACCGAAAAAGTGTGGTCTAGTGACTTCTTATTCGAGTTTATAAATGAAATAGCCGGGCTAATTCAACCAGTAATCACTAAGGAAGTCCCAATATATGCAACAACAACATTTTCATCTATTGAAACTAAACAAGTCAGAGACGTTCTCTTCGGCTTTTTTCGACTGCGAGAAAAAATGACTAACCTTGAAGATGAACTTGAATTAGAACTTCTGATAGATAATGTACAGAATATTGTTAATGAACATCATCGCAAAGATAGACGGCTTAAACTTGGGGCAAGTCTGGATTTTGATGCTTTTGCAGATATTGACATTTTTAAACTGAACAAAATGTTAAATCCAAAGGATAAATTAGTGGCAAATGCGGATGAGGGCTATTCGGCACAGAAATTAGCACTGTCTTTTACGGGATTATACGGGAAAATTATCAGTCATACAAAGGATTACGTACCTTCGTATAATATAGCCGATTTCATTAACAATATACCGGAAGCAAACAAATTTAATTTCAATAATCATCTAATTCCCTTTCTACATAAAGACAAGAAAATCAAAACGTTTGAATCATGTTTTAACTCTTTAAAAAATAAGACGAGGGGATTAGACTCTAATATGAACGGCGAAATTTTCTACGCACTGCCTTTAGAATATAAAGAATTGATATATATTGCAATTAAACGTTACTTTATTAAAGGTGTTTTCCCAGACAGGTTCTTAAAATCAAAATTCATCCCAATACTAAAAAAAGGTGATCCAAAACTTATTCAAAATAGGCGGTATTTATCTATAGGAACCGCGGATCAGCAACTAGTAGGTAAAATGGCTGCAGCTAGTCTGCAGAATTTTTGTGAGGAAAATGGAATTTTTAATGATCGACAGTATGGTTTCAGGCAGGGTTATGGCTGCGATCTGGCTGTTGCATCGCTTATACTCCAAATAGCTAGAATAGACACAAACTCCTTAGCGTATATAATTGCTCTTGATCTCTCTAGTGCGTTTCTGTGCGTAAAGTATGATATTACATTAGATATTCTACAAAAATTAGTTAAAAATAGTGATTTAAAGTATTTTCAAAGTCAACTTCGACAGAGATCAGGTGTGTTGATATCGGGCGGCATGAGATCGGATGAATTTTTAATACCCCCTGTAGGCTGTATGCAGGGGGAACCCACCAGCCCTCTGTTTTTTAATTTGGCCATAAATGGATTTATGGATAAAGTGGCACCAATTGAAAGTAGCACTAGCAGCATATCAGGACGACACTGTCAATGCTATGCTGATGACAGTGTCCTCCTGATATGGGATAATAAAACTGATAATTTAGTTGAATGTATAAATAACACCTTAAGTGATACTAAAAAATACATGATTAACTGTGGCTTTTTAATTAATAAAAGTAAAACAGAGGTGCTGGTGGTAGGAAAAGAAAGTATCAGGGAAAAAATGCCGGCTGATATCAACACACCTATTGGACTTATTACGCCTAAAAACACAATATGCTTGCTGGGGATCAGATTTAGCAATAAACTGTCTTTCCAGCCTCAAATTGACCATATTATGAGCAAAATGAGCAGTCTAGTTTTTGCCATTAAAAATTTAATAAACCTTGGCACTAAAAGACAAGTGCTAAAGGTGGCTTACTCTTGCAGTTATGGTCTATTTATATATGGGCTTGGAATTCAGCCCAGTGGACTAAAACAAACTATTCTAAGTTACAACGTATTATTAATAATCAAATTAGGTTAATACTAGGAATTAGAATTAATAAAAATAGTACAATTTCTCAAAATGATCTTTTGCGAATGGCTGAGTGGATGCCGATAAATTTATTGCATATCAAAATGGGTTTATGCACAATAAACCGACTCTTGCGTAACAAAAGACCAACAATTTTATATGAAGCAACTAAAACTCAATTGGTGTATAACGATGGGACACCCTATAATGATCGGGTAAATTAAAAAAATGCAAACATGACTTTTTTACAATCACTACATTTAGGAAATCGTGTACCAAGCATGAGAGGAAATGATATTGGAGTAGGTCTAACTAATAGAGAGAGCAAATTTTTTCCATCATGTCATACGCCATGGTCTAACGCCCTCCCTGTTTCCATACGTGAGTCAATAGGTACACCTAAATTTGATGTCGAGGTATCCTTTTACCTAAGATCCCGATGTTTTCACAGAATCGAATTAAGCAGGGAAGACTGCAGATTTTGTATAAACACATACTGTCCTACCCCGGAAAACATGAATATTATCGCTAACAATGTGATAAAATTACTGGGAACAGACTTCACATTAGAAAGCCTAATTAACTATGATGATATTACAATGAGGACCCTGGTCGACTTACAGCATTTTTATACAGAGGAATACCGTGATATGATAAACACTACATAATTAAACTCGGATATAAATACACTTTAATTGAATAGAAATAAAATATTTACAAATACAACAAAAATGTGATCTATTAGAATACATTTGAAAACTTTATGATATGGGTTGATCTCTGCTATCTGTTGACGTGTCTGGGTTTTGGCATTGGGGATTCTATAGACGCAAACACAAAGTATGCTTTCGGTTTTTATGACGTGTTTGTGATCTGTAGTCGGTGTTTCATGAACTTAAAATATAACCGTGGGCTAAAAATGGGACTTGCAAGTATATATATAGGCTGGAGTATGGGAATATGGCCGAATTATTGTTCCCGCTATTAAATATTATATTATATAGGATATCCTTACGATATATGTATATATCCTCTGATATATCTTAGATATAAAAATGTGAGGGTAATGTATAATGTCTGAAAGAGTGATCTAAGCTTATTTATGACATTAGATATGGCCTCGTGTATGCTTCTGTGACCTCCTCATGTTACTGCTCATTTATATATACAGTATGTTCCTAATAAAATATAAGGTAGAGATAAAAAAGTGTGTTCGGTAGATATTATTAATATTATAACTGCTTACCATAGAATTAAAAGGATTGAGTTTTCAAACTGCTTGAGATAATTGAGAGGAAACCGGTAATACCAATAGCACGGAACACGGACTCATCGCGCTCATCTGAACACATTAAAAAAAATTGAAAACATAGTTATATTTACATAATAATAATATTAACAAAAAATAAAAAACGACCATCATCTACAGATGTCGGGTTGCCTGTAATAGGGTGACACGACGGCTGTAGCTGATGGTTGGTTTTGACGATGTAATGCAAATGAAGCAGCGTAAACGCGGATGTAGGATATAGGATAATATTGGCATATATATGAAGAAATAAAATATAGTACGCATACAGAATTTGCTTATACTAGTCACGTTGGCTGACTTTTTTTTTGTTTTCTTCCTTTTCAGTTTTTTTTACGTGTTTTTTATGGTTTTGTTTTATGTTTGTGGTTTGGTTTACGAAATGTATGCTAAAAAATGCGAGAAAAATAACATATAACATATCAAAATAGAACGAAAATGCAAATATGAGCAGCAATTGATCAGGGTTTATGTTTGGAATGAAAATGGCCTTTTATGTTACGGACAAATGGGCATGGGATAGTACGAGTCCGATGAAGTGATTGACCAGCGATATGACATTAGATCATCTGCCAAAAATAACTAAGAATCTCAAGGGATTAGAAGTTGAGTTTAAAAGTTAATTTAAGAGTTACTCTAACCGGGAAGCCACAGAAATGATTGAAATAATACGTATGAAAAGCTGCCTTTTGAAGTCAAGTTGACGTCAAAAGGCAGCTGGAAACAGACTTATAGAGAGCTGCTTATGTGAGGTAGCTTAGTTGATAATTATAATCGTATCCGTCAAAAATATATGAAAATTCAGACTTTAATCTAAAGTGCAAATTATTAATGTCAAAATACATGTGCATCAAACGGTCAATTGACTGATTAACCATGACATTAGAATAAAGACTGAGGCGTAATGACAAGGGGGAATTAATTCCCCAAATACTAATATGGTGAATTAACCTAAGATAGTTCAATAGTCTTTGCAATTGTATTAGGTTGCATTCACAAGTATCCAGCGTACACTCTCGAACTTGAGTGGGTCCGGAATCCAGTATCATATGATACAAGCGCTTTAGATGCTGATGATGATCAGAGCTTGATATAGAATTGGAAAATATATAACTTAGTTGTGCTAAATTAAAAAGTAAGGGGGCTAAGATAAAATTAGACGCAAATTTTAAAAGAATAAATGACCTAAAATATATGCAAAAATGCTAAAAATAAACCAAGGATGAAAATGACCAATCCTTGTCCTAATAATCATGTCGATGTCGGAATCAGCCTTTATAAACTGCAGAATGAGCACGGCCAGCCTTTCGCTCAGTCGACTAGTTTCGATCTCAACCTGTTCCATCCACTTTACTAATATATTTGACCAATTCACTCGCCGAAAAAATTGAGAAATGGACAACAAAATATTAGGAACACCCAATATAAAGCCCTCTAAATCAATTGCAAAACTGAATGCTAGGGGTCTAAATTTGTGCTCAAGTAGGGACAGTAAAGACCTAAGTTCGAAGGCTGCTTGAAAATGACATATATCTTTTTCTGACTCGGGTTGACCGACAATTATGGTGAAATGTCCACCATTTTGGAAAATAATATGTTTGGAAAAAACAAACAATTCATCACCAATTAAATTGCCAGTATGTAATACCTCGGATAGATAATCCAAAATAGAATATATGGTCAATTCGGATGACAAATAGGCGGGCCCGAAATCTATGACACCTAATACGGTATAGCATTTATTACAAGCACATCTAACGAATTTTTCGGAGTTGCAGTCGGTTTGCTTATCACAGGCCAGCTGCCAACCTAAGGTCACGTCCTGGAGGGCTAGGGTATGTAACCAACCAGTTGCAATTTTCAGATCTAAGTTGATCAAGTCTGAATTTAGGCTATATTTATGGCACTCCTGTATTGAAAGGTTGGCGTCAATTTTTGTAAGTTGCTCAAAATTGATAGATGTCTCAATGCCATTTTCGGTCTCGACGAATCGCAAAGGGAAACTAAAAGAAAGTGTGTAAAAGTCGTAATCAATGCTAATGTCTATATTAATAAAAATGGGGAAAGATGCTGAAAGATATTGGATTCCGGCGTTGATATGTATGGGTGTATACGTATGTGTATAGGTAGATATGAACCAGACAGGTGTATACTTGGATATGAACTGTTCCAAACCATTTATCGAAGTAATCATGAAACTGTAACAGCCGTTAAATAACATATTGAAAAAAAAACAGTAGCTTAGCGCAAATTAGATTTATAAGTAGCTAAAAATGGGTAATTTGATTTATAAATATATAACTTACGTTTTTATGTTTAGGTATAGCGCTAAACCACTTAGAGGGATATCTGTGTGCCTACCAAGCATTTGAACAACAGACAAGTCAACTCTCACTAGGTCAAGATCCGGACAATAAGATCGGACAGCGTCGCCATATAATTTGGACACGTCTGCCAGTTCATCGCACAGATCTACTTGTTCGTTGATAATGACATAGTCGGAAGTGATTCCCCAGTGTGAATCGAAAACGGAGTGGTCATAAGCATGATAGTTGTTGCTTCTTACAGCCCAACGAGATAAGTCCATAAGCCCGTTTTGAACCATCGTGCTGAGCTGATTTTCTGGGAGCCTTGAACAGTAAACATGAGCCTCATGCACCACGGTCGTATTACGCGAAAACTCGTTAACAATTCGGGTGACTGTCGCACACAACTAAATAAATTTAGTAATTGTCAAGTCCTGTACGGTAATGTTCTGTACATCTGTTTTCTTATGCATTTTAACGAAAAATGATGAAAACTATGAAAAACTATGAAAAACGTTTATTGGCTTCAATATTATTTGGCTAATTACGATTAGGTTCAAAATGATTATTGGTTTCAATATTATTTGGCTAATTAAGATTAGTTTCAAAAAGTGACAGAGTGACGGTTTTCTAACTTTTTAACTTTTTACGTCACATGACGAGATATGCTGTAAGTGATTATGAGACTGATGCAATGTGTAATACAATGTTTAGTTTGGGCCAATTCGCTATACAATGATTTTTCTTTTTTTAACAAAGCTTCTGAAAAACTGGAAAAGGAACTGAAAAATGGAAAAACAACCTTTAATACAAAACTCATATATAATTAGAATATAGGCGGAAAGATGTATCATAATGCAATATTACTCATGCGGTTCTCACTAAAAAATATTTTGTGGTAGCCAACGTAGGCAGACTAATG
>SCLF01724185.1:0-13802 GCA_004367975.1 Mesochordaeus erythrocephalus | reverse complement strand
TCGGTGTAGTATTTTTTAGTCTAGTAACATTATGAATAGTCTCAAAGCTAAAGATGATGTGTACGAGTTCGTATGTGAGCTGAGTTTTAATTATGACTAATATTCCAACTCCTAATGTTAAATTCGTATAACCAATTAATGGTTGTAAACACCCAAGGGAAGTCGACACAAAGTTGCTAAGAGGGTTAAGCAACGAAAACACAAATCTTCTGAAATAATTGACAATCGATAAAATCAAGGTTGCGGGAGAACAACTAGAAGGGGCAGGGGGTTGGCTTTTGATAGCCGTGCTACATACCATTTTCAACCGCCTTGATAACTTGTTTTTTCTTCCATTCTAAGTCCTGCTCAGATTTTTTAATGACCGAAGCATTTGTTTTCACTTGAGCAGCACTGATGGTCGCCTTCTCAAACTTATCAGATATATTCGTCTGCACCGTTTTCATCGTTTTGTCATACTCATTGCCTGTCAATCCGCAATATATAATAGTAGTTAGCAAAATTATTCATCTCAAGATGCCTACCTTAACTCGCAATCTGCACGGATAGACCTACCCGTACAGTGCAATTTGTGTCGATTGACACATACTCGAGAAACTCATTATTTCAGCTCTAGATCAATGTCTCCAAATTTTTGATTATGGCTTTAAGGGCTATTTTAAATAATCAATTTTCTATACAGTTACTAACAGTTAATCTGTTTTCGGTCAAATTAGGTCATTCTTGAACTTATGCGGTATACTTACTGCGGTATTATATCTACTTAAGGGTTTATTTGCAATATCCGCCTACGCAATCTATTATTATTCCGTATAAGTATCGACAACTTTATCAGAATTGGTAGTTTTATATTTCATATTATTCACCTCATTCCTTTACCTCTGTACCAACCGTGGGCGTATTCCGCCCACGCAAATTTTAGATTGATTTGGTATTGCATTTACCTATAACTATCAATTCCTTTATCCGAATTCGTTTATTTTTCTCTCATCTTGTTCGCCTCATCTCCCTCCACCTCTACACCAAACATTCTTTCTACGCATTTTGTTAATATTATATATAGCAAGATTGATAAGCCGTTAGACCCTTACGCCAAACGAAACCATTTGTTAATATAGGAAATTTCTAATCACTAATTGATTTCAAGTCCAAATATGTTTCGTTCCAAAAGTTTAAGTATACATATTAAGAGTTACGTACCATTATATACGCTTAAATTTTTCGGTCGGATAAATGTCGGCCGGGGAATTATTGTCTAGTTCCGGTCAAATTCGTGGTCGAAAGTTATCCTAAAATATGCGGAAGAAAATTCTTTTTAGAAGTACCGCTCGATGTTTACCTAACTAAGAAACAGCTGTCTTAAACCAATTTGGTGCGATTCCCGATTCGAAAACAAAATCTGGTTTTTAACCTCCACTTCCGGTCTGAAAGTACGTTTATGGGTGGTCTTCGATATCAAATTCGACGTAGCACCACTCTAACAGAAATTATGGTCCGATTAAGGAAAATCTGTGCCGATGGGCACAGATTTAAGCTTGAGGGTTAACTATTTCCGTAGCAATGCAAATAACACGTATTTAGCGTGGCATTCTTCACCCCTATAACCACACTAAATAGCATAAATAATATTCTCGGACTGGACGACCACTTTACTGGCAACAGTTTGAGTACACTAACAGCCTTGATGTCTCCAAAAAATTTTAACTCTCCACTTAACTCTGATACACCAATATGATAAATTGTTTATACCATAAAGTAATTATTACCCTAATAGATAGTGCCTAACTAGAATCTAACACACGTAAAATTTTGCTCTCCAATATAATAATCCCCTTGCGCTTATTTAATAGAGTTACGATTTTTAACATTTCCGGAATTCTCCAGAATGTAAAAACACATGGATTGTTTAATTGGAGAGCAAAATTAGGATTAGCATAAATCGAGAGTTAAAATGGTCGGAGCCATAAAAGGATGTTATCGTACTCAAACTGGTAGCCAATAAAGCGGTACTCAAGTCCTAGAATACGATTTCTGTCTATATAGATATTTTCTAAGCTGGTAGGCGGGTCCGCAATGTCCCAGATAACCTCTTTAAATTGCACGTAGAACTCTTTCCGATCATTTTTAGACCTGAAGTATCACTGGAAGTTCAGCTCAAAACCATAAATTGTTTTTTTGTAGCGGGGGATATTTTGCACGGGATAAATTTTAGTAGAAAAATACCCTTGAAATGCCAGTGAAATGATTCGTTGAAGAGATTCACTTTTTACTACTTAAAACAGCACTCTCCTAATTATGAACACGAACATATTTTGGGCTGTCTTAAAAAATAAAAAAAGTGGAGCACTTCAACGTGCTTTAGAAGGCATTCTTCGACTAAACTCACCCTTCGAAAAAGCAACTCTCGATTTAAAAAAAATAAATATACGGTCTTTGATTTGCACTTTCGCTGATACTTCGGCTCTAAAAGTTGATTTCTCGATATAAATAAATGTTAGTTACAGAGACAAATGCCTTTTACCAGCATTTAGTGGACTTTGTCGTGTTACGGTAATATGGTAGCCTTTTTATGAAGTATAACCGGACATCCCGGATGTTATTTATACAATTTTGTGTTTTTCTGACCAGTCTTTTTAGTTTGAAAAAACAGAATTTTTAATAATTGTTTAAATAATTTATTAATTCCGCAAATAGTTATTTATTATGTCTTCTAGATACCTAAGTTCACTATGCTGTATTTTTTGGGCTGAATTAGTCCATTCTACACCATTATTTCGGACGAATAAAAATACAATTTGAGTTTCCTTATGTGGGATAAAAGCACAATGGACCGCGGGAACTAAAGGAATGAGTTATATTTACCAACACTCTTTGAGTTACGGTCTGACGAAGATTGAAAATGATAAGGAGATGTCCGTATTACGCTCGAGTATTACCGCTCGTGTATATCGACAGTATTCCATACGTTCATTGAACTGGCTGATACGGTCACAATTTAAACGTCAAATAAAATTGGTTAGATTATCGGCATAAATAGACGGATATTTATACTTCGTTAACATTTAATACAATTAAAATGTATCCTCTGGTCCAAGCCACTCTGTCGACTTGAGATCCCACCCGTTTCCTCAAAATAGAAAATGACGCCATTGGATAAAATCGAGCGACAGCTGTGAATGTATCCCCTGTATCCGTTTTTAATAGTCTATTTTGTATTACTTTCATAAGCCTAAATTAGGCATTTAGACATTTCACGTTAAAATTATTTGCTGGACAAAATGCGTAAATTTTCAAAACACCTGAAATTAGAAAAATTAAAAGTTCAAAACATCAAAAATGTTGTTAAAACCATATGGGATATAAAATGGACTGAAAATATAACCCCTGTGCACCGTTTTGAGTTTTCTATAGTCATGACTCTCGCTAATTTGTTTGTTTTACTATGCTATTTGTTCAAAAGTGATTGAGGTCTATAAAAGGAAAGAGAACAATCCAATTATTCTGAAAAATAATTTTCACTGTCAGATTAGAAATTGTTGGTCGATAACCTGGTCAATTTTTCGTCATAAATTTTCGAATTTTTTAATTTCTAGGTTTACTTCCGGTTGTAATTGCGGGCCTGAGTTTTCTCAAAATCTGCGCCATAGAATTTTATCTGGTCAGCGTGTTGATATATAAGTCAGAAATAGATAAAAAGTGGAACTTGTCCAATTGTCATTTGTTACGTACCCCGCCTTGGATTGGTCTACTTAGACTTTTTGAAGGAATTTCTTGACTAACATTTATCCCACGCAAAAATTATATGTCGAAAAAATAAATTTCCGGTTTTTAGGTACGTCCGGTCTAGAAATGGATGCGACGTGTAATTTGGGGGGAGTCCTGGGGGCATTCGGATCTAGCTCCGCTCAGTTTCGAGAAAAACTGGTCGAAGAGTATGAAAAGCCTCAAACGGTGCATAGGAGTTAAATCATTTTAAAATAATGTGACTAAAAAGACTGGCCTAAAAGCTTACACTTAATTATTCCTGGTTTATTTCAACGACAATTTTTGTACTGAATATTTGTTTCAGGTCAAATCTACAGGTGTTAATTCCAATTCTCCCCAAGTCGTCGGTTAAACTTTTATTGCGCATTTTTAGCCGAACATCCTCAACATCCAAAGGTCGGGGCCGTTTCAAACCGGCCCTAGCTTTTCTAGACAGGTCTGTGGAGCCGATTTTTACATATTCCTGCAGAGTTTTTTATTGTGCATCTTTTGATGTTAATTTTATGATGTTAATTTTTTTAAGGATGAAAAACAAAATTAATAAAAACAACCTTTAAGCGCATGATATTTATATCATTAGAATCGCAATTTAATTGTCTGTCACGATCTGTAACAATTATATTTCTAGCGTATCTGTAGCATAAACTGGGAAGGTTATAAAAATTAGGTTTTTAATAATTAGTTTTTTCACCTTCCATTCTTTGAGGTGGAAAGTCATTATTTGACTACAGACGGGTTGTTTAATCGGCACAAAAACTAGGGAACTAGGGAATTTTGTGTGTGTCCGTTTATAATTGTGATTTTAATGGTATATTTTTATTAATTTTGTTTTTTATCCTTAGAAAATATTTTAACATATCAATCAAAAACTCTGCAGGAATATGTAAAAATTATTTTCCTATCTTGTCTGTATCGGGCTCCACAGACCTGACTAGAAAAGCTAGGGCCGGTTTGACTACGACCCCCAAATGCCGCCTATAAAGCCATGGTTTTGACACAAAAGATTAAACAAAAATACATTTGAGTTTTATGTCATATACCGGCGTTGATAAACATATATGAATAATATATAGCTGGCATGACACACCAAACACTAATCCATATACATTCGCTAAAAAGTGCAACATTTATAACTAAATTTGATCGACTTTGATTTATTATGGAAAAGTAGCCTAATGAGCTTAGTATGGCACCCTAGTAGGATTAATTAAGATTTGACTTTGATTACTATTTCAGATACTATGACATCTCTCAGGCATCATTTTGAACATTTTTGGTCACAGCCCCTGCTGTATACGTTTTTAAGGCCTTAGACGTGGTTGAATGTAAGATTGACCCCTACTGACACCTAAATTGGAAGTTAATTATTTTGCCTAAAACCGGAAGTTAATTATTTTGAATCGTGAATCACTCCTAATTGTTCCCGAGACGACGCAGAAATTTTGACCGGAAATGAACCTAAAAATTTAAAATCGATCAATAGTTAAGTGGACACCCAAATATAGACCTTATCTATTCAGTGGAAACATTCACTTTACTGATGCCCAATAACTTGAAACACAAAGATCCGTTATTGTTATTTCTGTGTAATAGGGTGACATTTCCCGTTCACATTTCACTGATATAACGAAACATTAGAAGATGAACCATACAGAGAATACGTGAGAAGTCAAAGCATACAAGACAAGGAAAATGAATATAAACTAGCACCATGGCAATTCGAGTTTGCGGAAACATCTCATTTGGACGGTGTAGAAGATGAAATCCTTGAAGACGAAGTTCAAGATGAAGTTTGTCAGGAATTACCTCCATTCAAATTATATAAAATACAACATGATGGAGGTAATGCAGCACTCCGCGGTAACATACATATTCCAGTCAGGTTGATTCTATATGAAATGACTCTGAATGACATACAATTATGATTACTCAATACATATTGAAATTAACTGTAAAATGTTAAACGCGAAAATTTCATTTACCTCCACGTAGTGTTCTCCCGAAATAACGATGGTCGCAAGCATATTGATCGTGAACAAAATGTATTGGAATGTCTATCCGAAACTAGATACAATTGTGTAATTTTCACCAAAAATGGTAAACATTCAATGGTAATTACTACAAGCTACTGTAAATGAAAGCATTCTGAACTTCACAAGCTGTTTATCTAATGAAAACTGTATGATTAGAACGCATATTCACCCTTGGCATTTGAAAGCAAAACATATATTCGAAATCTGTAGATAAAAATAATTGAATTAATCTCCGTGGCCAAAAATATACAAAATGGTGCCAGAGAGATACTTACATAAAAGGGTGCATGAGAGATGTTAAAGACGTCAATTATATGAGACAGTATGTAAGATTTGACAATTATTCTGGGGGGTTAACCGCTCAGACCATATGACGCCATAACTGGCGTCATCCGCTTTCACACTCTTATAATAGCGGAATTATTTACAATAGGTCATTGACCCAAAATCAAAGTTAGGATGGAACTTGACTGCAATTAAGCTAATTTCACTAATTGGCTTGACCAGCTAAGATAACATTTGTGGGAAATTTTTATTCATTCTTATTTTAACCCCAACCCTGTCAAAGCAGATGTATAACCCCGATCCTCTCAGTGGGTCCGCGGAGGACCAAAGAAATGTAAACTATTTAGTGTAGTTACTGATAATAAAGTGGGTTGCGTTTCTCTGCTGCTTCCATATTTCAGTTCATTTGAATTTGCTGAAATCTTGTCATCTTTGACCATTTCGATTGAAAACTATAGAATTATATCCACTTTTTGCGTGATTTTCTGTCCAAAATTGACATAAAATGATGTGATAGCCGATAAATCCCAAGCCAAACTTTCACCTACTTTAACCAGTAGATGCCATTTTTTGTTATTACAGTATATACCTGTCAGGCAATCTTTTGTTGATATAAGTCGCAGACAACCTCTTGGTTACTTTTGACCAACAGCAAACATGTGTAGCTATTGGTGTGCATTCTGGCTCGAGTGGTAAGGGTAAGTAGGCTAGGGGGGTTACGTACCCTTTCTCACGCGTTCACGCTATGTGCTCATACGGCTCTTGGTTGATAACAGTACTCTTAATAAAATGTCGCTTGTACTGGTTACCTTGACACTATATCCCGTTGTTGTAATATTGCAGTGAAAGATATATTTTTCAAGTGTATGTTATATTTGCCGTTTTGACTCTATCGTTTTTACTTTTATTCAAGAATGAGCTCATATCCCTCAATGTTAGGGGAAAGGCGAAACTCATTAAAAACGGATAATAATCGCACTAAGTACACATTGCCGCAAAAAGATTTACAAGGTCATCACGGAAAGCACAATGTGACTCATTGATCAATTGTTCTAGGCCTATTCTCATGCGTTCCCATATCTGTTTCAAGAATATGTAATACTAAAGTTCCTTTTCTCCCCGCGTTCTGTTTTTATCCCACATTCTTACTGTTTACTAAATGAATCGGTTTTTAGCAGTACTGCCATTATGGAATCTATATTATATACAATTATTTGTATAGATGTGATGATCGCTTTACCTCAATTTTTATGTACAGTTTTGTTTTTAGTATTTTTCTAAAACTTTCAATTTTTCTAAAACTTTCATATTTACTTTTATGTAAAAAATGTTTTTATATACAACAGACAACTAGAATATTATATTTTTGGGTACAAATAGACCGCATATTTGCTTTGCCCGACCATGATGGTTAGGCCCAATATTACAAGCTCATTTAGGGTTAAATAGATCACGCAATGCATCAATTTATGCCCTTTGTCGTATTATTTTTGATTTAGGTACTCCATAGTTTCCACATAGGCCTTATTAGATAACGCATGAAATAGACCTTGCGCTTTATTTTTTCGGTACAAAATTGTATTACCGCTAGCCTTAATGTCCGACATATGTACCGCGAGGTAATGGCGGTCGTCCTTATCTGATTTTAAAATTTGTACTGGTTCGTATTGATCAATGACCTGAAAATTAATTTTAAATGACAGAATGGGAAATCAGAATATTCCGGGACGTGAGGCACATGCCGCTGGATTTGCTTTTTTCGTCGGTACAATCTTTCAATTCGTTCGTAGTCTTCGGTGGGTACATCAATGCTAACGCATCTCGTTAGAATCAGTACCATGCTTTATTTTCTTAGTTTGTGCGTCCAGAACACCTTATCCATTACCTTTATAGCTTCTTCGAAAGTCATGCCTATGTTTAGTGCCACTTCCGGTACCGCTTGTATTAGTTTTTCCATCACCTAATTTTACTCCATTGCATTAAGCTTTTCGCATATATTTCCATCGATCACGTTGTCCATGTCCCATTCATTGCCTGTGTATAACAATGCATCGGAGTATATGGATTCTGTTTCTGATTTATCGCTAAGATCAGAAAGATTACCAATATCATCATCGCCCTCGATAACAGTAACTATATCGCTGTTATCGTCTGTAATTTGTTGTTCCTCGCCTTTCATTTCTATTTCTTTTAGTCGAGTGAGCCTAATTAGAATGTCCACAAATTTCTGCGCCAGGATTTTGGTACATTTCCGTGACGTCACACTATTTACTTGCCTTGGCATTCAGATCATCTTTCTTTTTGTTTTCATTGAATAATATATTATATCATATTTGATTGATCATCCAATGGAAATGCAAATCCCGATTGATTTGTCATGCTTCGTCAATGTCTTGGTAAATCTGGTCTTCGAATAGTTGTAATTATTCCCACATTATAGTTGGGAAAGAAGCAATATATATTATCGGCCAACCGTTACGCGCTTAACTTATTTTTCCACAGATTTGATTGGTCGAGAGCTTACAACGCGCAATACCTTCACTCTCAAACCAGCCATTGAAAAAAGTGAAATTTACGGTCATTCAAAGTCGAATATCTAAACAAGAGAAATTACGAAAGTATAGAATGTTGGACTGGAACTAACTCCTGGGGATTAATCATCAAAAACTGTAGCCATTTTTGTGGTCGAAAACCACATTTCTCCAGTTTTTTACAAGAGGGTTGCATTACATTTTCATATATAAAAACTGTATTGATTAATTACGTATATCATTTACAAGGAGGTAATAAGCTTGGATAGAATACGCATTGTACATTATCTTATTGTTCCATTGTTAATTACCGGAAATATGATAATGCCGATATACCTTCTGGCAGTAACCGATAGCAACAATAGTTAAAAGTTTTAAATTTTGTTTTTTATATGTTTTCCGATATTTTGTGACGGCCCATTGACCATTATTTCCTTCTTTAAGGATACAATCGCTAAACAGATTAGTTCATATCTAGACATCCATATCTCTCGTGCACTTAATTTTTAATATATCTCTCAGGCACCATCTTGGCTCTTTTCGTCAACGAACCCTGTTTTTAGCGTTTTAATGCCTTAGTCGTGGTTGAATCTCTGATTGACCCCCACTGAACATTCGAAATTTTTCGTTGAAAATTGGTCGAATATTTGGCCGGATCATAGTTAAGTGGACAACAAACAAACTTGATTTTATCGACTGTCAATTATTTCAGTGGATTTGTGTTTTCGTTGCTTAATTCTTCTAGTAATTCATTGTGCGTAGAATGTTATTCAATCCAAAATAACAGTGGGCCCGATCTTATGGTTTAAAGCGTATTTTAAATGCAGGTGACACATACCACTCTATGAGATAACTGACTATTCTAAACAGGAAGGCAGAAGGGAGACGCCTAGAGAGACGCTTAGGTGTGTATTTTGGATTTTAAATCTGTTTTCCAGGTATTATTGTTGATGTTAAATTATTATGTTGTATTATTGCACAGTAAGGCAGCGTGTATTTACAGTACCGTGTAGTCCATACTAGTGAATTTGGACCCCTTTTGTTGAACATAACACAATTTTGTATACTTTCGTCGTACATTTTCCAATAGATTTTGTTCACAAGCAAGATTCTTGTGCCCTCGCTATTTTGGGAGAACACTAGGTCGAGGTAAATGAAATTTTCGCATTTAACATTTTGCAGTAATTTCAATATGTATTCAGTAATCATAATGGTATGTTATGCAGAGTCATTTCATTTCGAATTGAAATGTTATGATATCAGTGTCTAGCTCATATTCAGGATTAACATCAGGCGGAACTTACAAAATAAAAAAGATCGAATTAACACTCCTTTAAAAAATAAGTGAAACGTTTTGTGAACTGTGTCATTCTGTGCCGATAAAAATAGGAAGAACTGGTCTGGCAGAGTTCCCGACGATTGAACAGTGGTGATTGTTCAGAGGGAACTAAAACTAAACCAACGCCTACGTAATAATTGGCTGTATATTTGTACTCAGCTAATGTAGTATCATTAGACTTGTATCAATATAATCACTATTACATTGGTGTTCCGCATGAGTTCCCATCATTTTCCTCAAAACACACAAAGGCATCACGAGCCAAATTTAAATGCTGTAGGTTAATGGGATATATCGTCCTGTATCAAAGTTAAGGACGATAATGAGGTCCGTAACTCAGGTGTCATTAACTTGGACACGTATGTCCAGAGGTGTTCTAAATCCTCCCTCCCCCCCACCCTAAAAGTTACACGCTAGAGGTTAACCAGACTTAGCTAATCTGATCGTTTTTTTCTTGCGGTTCCGAATCTGGTTTCAGAATGTCCAAAATTATACACCTTCCTACAGTTAACCCCCAAAAACTGCTAAAAGGCCAAAAAGACCTTTTTTTAAACGTTAATTTTAACTCATGAGGGCATGGCGGCTCAGAGAACTAAATCGTGGTAGACTGTCGAAATGGACACAATTGACTTTGACCCCCCCTAACATAGGGTTTTTTTGCAACTGTTTTCAGTCAACTTTTTACTAAACATACATTGGGACCTTTCGCGGCTGGATTTTTGCAGCAATGAAAAATTCCTGATTTTGTGACTTTTTAAAAATTTGTACCTTTTTTGGCCTATAACTGGGTAACGTGTTAAGAATTCGGAGTCCGTCCTCTGAGAATAATTGAAGCCGAAGTCACATTTTTGACTTAACTACATAACGGGTCTATGATAAAATCTATCAAATATCCTTAAAATTTAATATGTTACATATGATATGTTACATATGATATGTTACATATGATATGTTACATATGATGTGTTACATATGATGTGTTACATATGATATGTTACATATGATATGTTACATATGATATGTTACATATGATATGTTACATATGATATGTTACATATGATATGTTACATATGATATGTTACATATGATATGTTACATATGGTACAATTTGATAATTGTACGCACTTTTGGTAATGTCAAAAATGTGACTCCGTCAAGTATGTCGGATTGGGTCGAAATTGGGCTTATTCGACGCGTCATGACTCCGGTTTCAATTCTTTTCAGAGGACGGACTTCGAATTCTTAACACGTGACCCAGTTATAGGCCAAAAATGTACAAATTTTCAAAAAGTCACAAAATCAGGAATTTTTCATTGTTATTGGGTGTCAAAGTCAATTGTGTCCATTTCGACAATGTGACTTTCAAGGTCCATAGCTTTAAAACAAACAATTGCAGTATGTATTGGATACTTTTATTAGATGCCCAGGGGCCTAATTAACCTACCACGATTTAGATCGCTGCGCCGCCATGCCCCGATGAGTAAAAATTAACGTTTTGGCCTTTTAGCGGTTTTTGGGGGTAAATTGTAGGAAGGTGTATAATTTTGGACATTCTGAAACGAGATTCGGAACCGCAAGAAAAAACTCTATCAGACTGGCTAAGTCTGGTTAACCTCTAGCGTGCAACTTTTAGGGGGGGTAGGACACCTCTGGACACACGTGTTGGATAGAGGTCGGTATATAATAATAAAATTCATAGCCAGATGCCTAACCAATACAGCCAGATTTGGCAGAGGTATATGGAGATAAGGCGAACAATATGAGACAAAGGGAATTAATTCTGATAAAGGGTCGAGAGTTATAGGGAAAACTCGGCACCTTATTAAACTGTATTATTGCTAAAAAGCCACTAACTCGACAAACGTCTTTGACTTGGATAGAGGCCTGTACATCTATATACACGTGTATATACGTGTATACTGAAAACATATTGGTTCAATGTTACAATAGTTTTCTAAAAGGACCTTATTGTTCTGTCTAGTACATATAATAAAAAACTAAAAGGAGATCATTTTAAACACAAATATAAAGCGTAAAAGGGAGCAAACTACAGTATGAAACCACGGGTCCATGTAATTAGCTGTCAATTATGTATCGGAACTGAAATTTAATTTAGCTGCATAATTTGCATTCCGCCTTTCACGGTTTATTGAGTTACACATTTTGTGAACTATCTAGTTAAGTATTTTAATGGAAAAACATGAAAGACGTCGGCGTCATTTAGCTAAGGTTCATATTTAAATAAATACTTATTGCACTAATAAAGACAGGGAATGTAATAAAAACAACTCCAGGGCATATTACACATTGATTTATTGAGCGTTATTTTTTATATTTGATTTTCATGCCGTATGTGTTTAAATATTTACATTTTCCAGAACTGTAAGACTAAGTAAACTTCACCAGAATTTACGAACTGTTTAAACAAAACAACTTTTTTTCAACAAAAACAAGTGTTTTTACAAAACAATTATAATAATTAAACAACTTTTTAACAAAACAACTTTTTTTAACAAAAACAAGTGTTTTAACAAAACAATTGTAATAACAAAACATCAATTTTAGCAAAAACAAGTGTTTTAACAAAACAATTGTAATAACAAAACAATTGTAATAACAAAACAACAATTTTAACAAAAACAAGTGTTTTAACACAACAATTGTATAACAAAACAACTGAAACACCAAAACTGTTTTGATAAAAATTGTTTTCATAAAACAACTTTAATAACACGAAAATTGTTTTAACAAAACAACTGTTTTAACAAAAACAAATGTTTTAACAAAACAGCTATAATAAGAAAACAACTTTTTTAACAAAACAACAGAACTAACAAAACTGTTTTTATAAAACAACTGTTTTAACAAATGTGATTAAACGAACTTCCTCGTGTTTTCTCGCATAACTTTTCACTTAGAAAAATGCTAGTGAAACAAATACAGTATGCTAAGGTTATTTAGATCGAATTCCCGTAATAAGATGCAGTCGATCAAATTTGGTAAATTGAATTGGAGAATATTACACTTTTACTGAAAGACAGAGCATGAGTGATCAGTGAGTATTACCTCCTTCAAATATGAGTATTAAGCAGATGTATGACATCAAACTTAAAATTCAAAATATGAACATTGGTGAATTATGTTCCCTTCATCATCAAATCGCTCAACCTGTTGACAACAAGCTCACGAAAGATCGGTTAGAAATCATAGAGGATTACTTATTTAAATATAGGTTAACTTGTGACGAATCTGCGCATCATCTGAAAAACGATGACTTCTCTGTTAATATATAGTTATATATAAATATATCGCTCTCCTATAGTTTTAAATGTATCTGCCATCTCCTTTAAAATTGCGCTGTAAGTCATCAAGACTTCTACATTCTTCTCGCCAAAGCATTTGTCATGCGCATTAGCAAATTGACGCCCAATTCTAAAATATTAAATACATAATAATGACATCTCAGAAGCGAGATGGTCGACTCAAAAATTTGTATCACTGATAAAGATGAAAAATAGAACAATCTATTTTCAAGAAGCGCGCTGGTTAGGAATGTAAAAATAGTGTCGGGAGGCCGTAACGACGGTGAAAATGACTAAAAAAATCCGAAATTTTTGCAATTCGATTTTTTAATTTGTCATCTATATCCCAAAAGGGTATCGGGTGGCGGGTTTGAGTAAATTACATTTTTACCACTTTCATAAGCCTAAATTTAGGCATTTAACAGTCACACCGCCAACGTTGGCTACTGCCTTTACCGCCAAGTGCCATTTGACAGTTACACCGCCAACTGCCATTTAATTGGCATTGACCATGTTTTTAGCGTTTTTAAGGCCTTAGACGTGGCTG
>SCLF01724074.1:0-13804 GCA_004367975.1 Mesochordaeus erythrocephalus | reverse complement strand
TTTTGATTGTGCATCTTTTGAGATATGTTAAAATATTTTTTAAGGATAAAAAACCAAATTAATAAAAACGACCTTTAAGCAGAAGATATATATATATACCATTAAAATCACAATTATAAACGGACACACACAAGTTGTTTTTGTGCCTATTAAACAACCCGTATGTAGTCAAATAATGACTTTCCACCTCAAAGGTATGGAAGATGAAAAACCTAATTTTTAAAACCTTCCCAGTTTATGCTACATATACCCTAGAAATATAATTCTTACAGATTCTGACACACAATTAAATTTCGATTCTAATGATATAAATATCATGCACTTAAAAGTTGTTTTTATTTATTTTGTTTTTCATCCTTAATAAAATTAAGATCAAAAGATGCACAATCAAAAACTCTACAGTGTATGTAAAAATTATATTTCTATCTTGTCTGTATCGGGCTCCACATCTGATATATACAAGGGACGTGGCGTTCTCTGCGGCCCCATGGGAAGACATAGTGAGAGCCAATAAAGTGCCGAATCGACGGCTGGTTATGGTCTGTAAAAAAGTAATCAAAACAACAATGCGGCCATTGCTAAGAAGTTCTCTCAAACTCTCATTATACTCAACATATTGGGCTATTTATACTCTGTAAAAAAGTAACCAAACGTTCAATGCGCACATTGCTAAGCAGTTTGCTGAGGTTTTTTGGGGCAAGCTGATAAGACCCTCCTTTTATACCTTCATTATACTAAAAATAAGCGGATATTTATACTCTGTAAACATGTAGGTAAATTTAAAACTATATTTGTTATTTGCTAAAGCTGGGGCGTTGTCGATAGGTAGTAAGTTTCAGGCCGTACGCGCTGAGAGAAAGTTGTCGAGTATTTTAATAAAAATTGTTAAACAATTATATCTAACTTCCCTTCGCCAGAATATTTCCAACAATAATGAAAACGTTTATCAACGAAAGTGAAACTTACATGACGAACTTGACTTTAGTTGGTCAATTAGTGAGTGACTCTTACACTCATTCTTCTTCGTCGATAAGGTCATTCACCCTTCGTCCTACCAGTTTACCGATAATCGGTAAAGGGCGCCAATTAGCACAATCGTCCAAAGCTGCAGGTATGGGATATGTGTGTTGAGGGCTCAAAAACAAGTGCACATGAGTTAAAATTATTATGTGTTGCTTATTGATTTTTGTTGATGTTTCGGACTCTCTGACTTGCTTCACATTCTTTTCTCGTAACGTTTCAAACACAGGTTTGAGTTTTAACAGCAATTAACCTGATGTAATTTATTTAATAAATGTGAAACTTTATTATGATTATTATGATAACTTTATTATGATTATTAACAATTTCGCTAGCTATTTTCACTTTATATAATTCTTCTATATTTTCTCTTACTTCTTATTTTTCCTTTTTCCAAGTTTTATTCTTGGCTTTTACGATTCAGAGAAATTTAATAGAGTTGGAGTTCAAACTTAGAGAGAGAGTTCAAACTTAAATGAAGCCAAGCATCATGATTGGTTCCGGTAGTAGGTTCAATTTTCTTAAAAGAATGGAATAAAATATTGAGAACTGGATAAATGGCTGTTTATTAGTACATTAAGTACTTGATAAGAAGTGGTAAGAAGTGATAAGAAGTGGCATTTTTAATTGAATTGTTATTCCTAAACGTGATATTTTAAACTGTATACTTAAATTTCTAAACTAAATTTATATACTTTTAAAGGTCTTCAATGGAATCGTTAAAAACTTTTAATAAATTCCTAAATGATTTTTTATGTTGTCCTTCTATTAATGCAGTTTCCGATGGCAGGTCCGGCCTAATTCTCTTTCTCGATTCTATTACCGATGTTAAAGCGACACCTTGTGGAGACTCTATAATCGTAGTTATTGCTGGTAATTCTGAATCACTCCATGAGTCCGAATTGAAGGATTCTGATGTTGTTGCTGTAGAAGGGAATTTATAACTAGGGTTCAATTCCAAGAAATTTGACGAAACATAGGCTGTCATTGATGGTATTATTAAACTTTAGACTGTACATGACAGAAGTAAAAAACTGGCAAAATGTTGTATTTGTTTTTCTGTATTTTTTCATTAATAATCATTAGATTTTCTAATTTAACAACGATATTTTCATATTCTTCGCGATCTTCTTTCGAAATAGTATTTATTTTTTCTTTTAAAGGATTTATCTCTAATACTCCTCGTGACATCTTATTGAAAACTGATTTCGTCTGGTTATTAAAATTCATTTGATCGCGAAATAAATTGTGGCTTAATTAGGTGTAATATATATGCACCTGTCGCGAGTTAATTTGTGCGTTAAACAGAAATTTTCGTAAGAATGACTTACACTCAAAATTGGGTCTATTCTTTGTATCGAATTTATAAAAATTGAAAACAAATAAAAGATAAACCGTTCTGACTCATTCGATACCTTTACGGTCTAAATCGGGTACTAACCTTGTACTATCTTTTAGCTGAAATCTGGAAATCTTTTAGCTGAAATCTGGAAAAAATGGAAAACGAACCAAAAATTCGCAAGATGGCTGACGAAGATTATCTTGAACTTTCCAGTGGTGAATATTCTGATGTAGCCAGCATCGCGAGTGGGACAAGGTGGGACTACCAACACTGGAAATACTATTCCTCTGACGACGATGGTAGTAATGCCTCATTTGAGACTTCTGAGACAATTGATTGTCCCTTTATTTCTACAGAGTCTGAGTGCAGTGGACTCAATACTAATAGGTTGGCCAAACGCGATATGGCCGCCTTAAATCAATTAGTTGAGTCCAGCAATCAATTTTCGGAAAATTTTGATGTATCTACATTTTTAGCTGAACTTCCGAAAAAAAAAACGCGAAAATTCGGCAAATGAGAAGCCATCGAAACTTGCTGATATATCTAAAGCCTCTATAGACTTCGCGAATGTTGTAACTTTTGAAACTGGATGTAGTAAAAATCATCAAGCTGCTTCTCCAGTTGTAAAAGGTCAACATGAGAGTCCAAAGAAATGTTCTCAGCTTAATGTTCTCAGTTTAATGCCTTCGCGAAAAAGAACTACTTTGGATATGATGCCATCCCGAACACAGAAAATATTCGCGAGACGTTCCAAATTGTCAACAGCAAATGTTGAACCTGCCGTTCTAAGTACTTGTTTGACTTTGGACGAGACTATAGAAGTCGAAGAAGGTAGAACACTGACGGAAAGTTTCATAACATTTTTAATTGTTTCAAATTAATTTCTCATTAGTGCTTTTTATTTCTTATTAGTGCTTTTTATTTGTTATGAAATTTTTAACGAGAATATTACTACCAAAAGTGTTAAATTTTATCCTAAATTATTTTATTGAACCTTTGCCAAGAATGAAATTTTATTACGTCGCAAAATTGAAGGAAAACGATATAGACTAGCTGTGGTCGCAACTGATCAAGCTATGGATCTAATGTCTATTTATGGGTTAGTTTTTTTTAAATTGCCGTAAATAAATTTAAACAAATCCAATTTTAGTGAAATCGGTCTTTCATTATTGAAAGCGAATATTTTTTCTCAAGGTGGAACATGGTTCTGTGACCAACGCGAAGAGGTCCATGTTCAAAGAAAATCAATAGGCAGTTATATTGGTAATTTTAAATTTTCAAAATCATTCGCGTTCCTAATTTACTATTTTATTGTTTATTATTTTTTATTATTATTGTTTATTATTTATTTTGTTTTTCAGTACTTATAAGTACTTTATTTTATTTTTGAAAACTTAAATCGAATCAAATCGAATCGTATTACATTTGAACTATGTAGCGATAAATTTGCATACATTTTTGTATAGATTTAGTACTTATAAGTACTTGATTTTTGTATTGTAAATCCTTTCCTTTATAAAACTGTCTTTTGTTTAAATGAATTTTATTAGATCGCGATAATCGTCTTCTATTTCGGTTTTGTAACAAAAACTACCATTTTGGTTTCGGACCTGCTGGGGATGGTAATGACAGATGTTTCTTGAAAGTTACTAATGGCAGGTGTGTAATGAGATTAAATGTACACGTTCCCTATGATTACACTGACTACTTCGCGAAGCCCAGTGTAATTCCGTATTGATTTTCCGTAAAGATTTTCCTTAAAAAATTTGTTGTGATTTGTTAAAAATTAAATTTTCAAATAAAATTTTAAATTACTTTCCATCCTTATAGCCAATAACTTGAGCTTCTTTATAAATATACATCATGTAGATACTATTTTTACGAATATTATTATAAATATTTTAGTTAATTATTTGGTTAATATCTCGATTATAAATTTCAATCCATAATTTTAGATAAAAATTTGGAAAGTATTTTAAATTATACTTTTCCTTGAATTGAGATGAGTTTGAAAATCTCATAACAGATGAATGGTCAGCTTTTGGATGGAACAGCCGTCGCGCACGAATTTTTTCGGCTGATATTGCTGACGAAAGTTCGATATTAATATACCCCATTGGATTATCTCTATGGTGTTTAACTAATTGCTCCTCGCGAATGGTGGGCAATCTCTTCTGCAATTCCGGTGTACTGGGAAAATTTGATCCTTGCATGCCCGGTTACTCGGATCTTCATAACATACGACATGGAGCTGCAGCATCATTGGTGGTTCAAGAACTTCTCGCGACTGGTCCTCTTCGCGATCATCATCTGGACATCATTAGATCGGGTATCGTTTATCCTGATGATTTTGAAGAATCATTCTTCGCAGAAGGTAGTTAACCTTTGCCTTTTGGCGTTCGCGACCCATGTTGTTCTCCTCTATATTGCTTGTTTTTAGATGCCGAGTTAAAACATTTCACGTTGGATATGTTGTCCGTTGGATACATTCGTGTGTATAATCCCAACGGCCGTATCCGAAAGTTTATAGAGGTAAATTATTTTGAAATTCAAAATAATACCTTTTCATATTTATTCAGCAAATGTTGTCTTTGGCGTTCCGCGATTCACATATCCGTGTCGATGACGTATTACGCGAGCAATCTTCGCTGTACAGCAAAGTCGTAAACACTAGAAAAGGAAACTGGCGTCAATATTTGGGTGCTGTTTCCAAATCTGAGGAAACACGACTTTTGTTGATGAGTTAATACTCGATTTTACTGTAGAAGGCTTCAGAACACGCGATTTTCTGAGCCTTATTGGTACGTATTTCATATTATGAATTTTGACTATATAACATGAAGATTCACAGGACCACAGTAAGTGTATACAGTAAGCTTGGTGTTTTTTGCTTAATGTATTGATAATTGTAACAATTATTGTTTTTTCTTTTATATTTTATTTGGAAAATTCAGATTGTTATTGTATTTTCTTTATAAAATTATAAATTGAAAAATTTGTCTTTATTGTCTAATCTTTCACTGTAAATTTCTGTAAATTATTTATAATTTATTTCTATTAATATTTTATTTATTTTAGAATGAAAATATTGCCTTTTTAAGGTTAAGGGATGATATTTAGAGATAAATTAAAAACGAACGCGAATCAGATGTACAGAAAAGTTGCAAAGAAAAAGTGTATCACGAATGCCACGCGATGCATTGAGGGTGTAGGGTTTAGGAGTGGATTTTAAGTACTTCTGATTGGGCAATCAGTGTGAGCGGACACACTTTATTATTATTTCAATGTCAGAAAAAGTACTACAGAATTGTGGGGATTTTCTGTATACCGCTTTTAGATTCCTATTTGAAACTAAAAGTGCTGGATCACTCCGGTTTCCGATTTATAAATTATTGTCACACGAAAATGGATTTAAGTTGTAAATTAATTATTAGTTCTAACTATGATGTTCATAGTTGGAATTATAAATTATTTAATTGAATTATGAATGATTTTTGTATGAGATTTGTTTTCTGAAAATTAAGAGATTATTTTTATCTAACGATCATGTAACATCGCTTTCGTGAATTTATTATGTTATTTTGATTGAATTGCAGGTTTTTGCATGAGAGCTGAAAATTTAATTTGGTTTCGCGAATTATCAATTTTATTATTTTAGGATGTTATAGAAATTTTAACTTGGTTACAAAAATTAGGATTTTTTCTTAGTTATGAAATTTAATCGTAGATAATTATTTACATGTGTACTTAGGATGTAATAGATTTTCTGCTGGTATTTTGCTATGAATTTTCAGCTCAATTTGGCATTTTAATTTTATGGAGTTAAATTGATGTGTTATTTGATGTTTTTAGGGTTTGTTAGCGAGTTCACGCGATGTTGCACTGTATATTATAAATAAGAGATGGGTAACTAATTTAGGGTGAAGCTCTCCGGAATTTCGGTTAGCTGTCATGCCCCGAGAGTTAAAATTAATGTTTTTTCACGTTCTGTTTTAAGGGGGATTAACAATAAGACGATGTGTAATTTCGCATATTCTTAGAGCAGTCGGAATCGCAAGAAAAAACTATCAGACTCACTAAAGCTGGTTAACCTATCAGTTCCATCTTGAAGGAGTGGAGGCGGTTTTGACACCCTTGTATCACATAAGTATTACTACCATCGTGCAGTACATGTTCGGGTAGTTTTTGGGACTGCTACTCCTGAGCTACATCATTTTAAGGGGTGTTCCCGTCGGAGCGAATAGTTCTTCTTTTCCCTCTAGCATTGAGTCTAATCAATATTTTTATATCAGGCTTCTAGAAATCGCGTACTAAGCAAAAAACTAATTATTTGGCGGAAACACCCGCTATTCGTTTTATGAACCGCCCTATTAATTGACCGGTAGGTATATTAAAAGTGTTCTTTGCTCACTGATGGATGTTAATTAGGTCTCGGTTGGACAACAGTCGTTAACGCAAGCACCGGTTAGTGTTTTTGTTCTCTTGGGAGGAACTACTCTAACAGATTTCAGCTTGCGGGCTAACTAATCTAAAAGTAACACGACCAAATAACAATCAAATAATTTATTTATGTACAAATAGTCATCTTTCAGTTCATATACTGTCAGTGAAGATATAGAATTAAGTAGAAATAGCAATTTAGGCCAAAGCAAAGTCGCGTTTTCCAACTCTCATGGTTTCAATCCCATGTGTTACGTTTCGTACCAATTACGTAGTTACCCAATAGCATAGTTAAACAATAAGCAATAGTTCTGTGTTCCTTTTCTAGACCTCAATCACTTTTCATTCTTGAAATAACAGTTATAGATCCAATAGCATTGTAAAACACCAAGCAATAGTTCTATGAGTTTCCTTTTCTAGACCTCAATCAGTTTTCTCGTAGTATTCATGTACAGTATGACAAATTCAATCTCGGCTTTCTCGTCTATTATTGTGTTATTAAATATAAAGGGCGTGCATGGGGGTAAGGTGAGAAAATACGAATCTCATTTTCTTTTTAAATTTCCCTTGCTGGCTATACATCCTGATTGATGTAATTGCTTTTTTACTCATACAATATTCACATTGGCTACCCAAATAACTATATATTATGAATACATAGTTTGTGAATATATTTCCATACTTCCCATTAGTTACACCATGCAGTTAAATTTAATCGTGCGTTACAAGAGATTTTTTTTCGACATGCCAACGAAATAGTGTTCTTGACGAAATTTGTTAGCAATTCCGTGACGATAAAAATTACGCTTCTAGACGCTTTCTAGTTAGTGACCTTCATCTTTTGATTTATGTGCTTTAAATGCATAGTTATATACTCAGTTCGCATATCCCGGTGTGTAGTTTGATAATATCTCATTTAAAAGTCTTCATTCTACAGTTAATATAGCCCTAGTATCCCGCCGAGGACAGTCTTTGATATCGTAAGTTGATTAATATTTTACCGAGGTCAATTAAGAGAGCGGTTGATAAAACGAATAGCAAGGTTTCCGACACATGCTAATATATCAACTAGCTAACTATATCAGTTGAAAGCTTGAACACTCAGCTAACTAATGCTGAAATGCATTAAAAAATATTGATTAGTTTCCATGTTAGAGGGAAACTAATAGCAGGCGTTTCGACAAATAATTCTCAATTTGACACTAATTAGTTTTTTACTTTGTACGCGATTTCTAGAAGCCTGATCTCCAAGCTAAATATATCAGTTGAAAGCGTAAACCCTCAGCTAACTAATGCTAAAAATTTCTTTAAAACATATTGATTAGTTTCAATTTAGAGGGAAACGAAGAACTATTCGCTCCGATCGTATTCTCTCTCAGTATTCTCGAAAACCATATAATATACCGTTTTGAATCTTTGTCTGATTAAAGATTTATCCCTTGCCGATTTAATGATTTGTCTCTTTTTAAAATATATCCTTTAGTTTTAACACAGTATATTACAAAATGGGCGTACGATGTGCTTTTTACCTTTAAACTTCTAGTTCTCCACGAAAAACATTAAGCTTTTGCTACGTTTCATTACGTGTCTCGAAAATGCCGCAATATTTGTTAATGAAAGTGTTAGCGTCAGATAACTAAATTTTCGTTCCTCCCACATAGATATTTAGTTTGGCGACTTGTCCTCTAGCAACGTCGCATTTGCCGGTAACGTAATTGACTTGCACAGCACGAAGTGAGTGTCTGTAATTATCTAGCTAACCTAGTGATTTCTGTAAGCTGTAAATTTGTCTGGTATTAGATCAGAGTGTCCACGAATACGACGCTTCTACAGGAGTAATCTGCAAATAAAATAGATATTTCGTGAGATTGAAGACTACTAAAAAGTACTAAAGCATTCTCGAGATAAAAGCGAAAATATAGAGCTCTCTCTCTATGGGTGTTATTAGAGCTCTCTATAGAGCTCTCTCCCCGGGGTGCTGTTCGCAGTATCCACTGAAAAAAACAAAAAGTGGTATCCGCTGGTTACAGTAGGGTAATCAAGTGAACTGTGACCATTTGGTATATTTAGTCTGTGCTCTTGACATTAAATAGTTGAGTCATATTCCGGCCTAGGCGCCAATAGTCTGCACTCCTGACATTTAACACTCGTGCTTTATATCCATGTGATACTCTCGAGTCACTTAGTAATTGAGGCATGTAAGTGCAGTACATGACTAGGGCCAACTCAATTCGGTGGCAGAATCACTCCATCTATAGTTAGCGTTAATTAGCCCACGTTATGCAACTAATGCCACGCAATCATGCCTATATAAACTTCGGAACGGCTCTCAGAACCTCAGTCTCACATAGTCTCATAGCAGTTTCATCAGAGTTTCGATGCAGGTATACAGAGAATCTACTACAGTCTATCCTAGCCGTTTTACAGAGACCTAGTTTTAATAGAGTCGGGTCAAAGTTATATAGGAATATTATCTAGCCTTTTCTAACCTCGAAATAGGTTCTATTAGTTACACATATGTTTACAAATAGAACATGCAAGTTCTACTCTTTTACAGATTGTCACTTCATAATCTGTTTTGCACTTCTTTAACCAATAAACAGTATAGAAACTGAATAGTGTGTATTGTAGTTAACAACAGTAAGTTAAAGAGTTACGGTAGCAACCAGTTGGAGTTATAGTGGCAACGCATTGGTATTGAAAGCAACACAGTCAGATACGACCACATTAAATGGTTGTAAACAATACACATTAAATGGTGACTGAATAAAAAACGAACTTATGCCCAGATTTTATGCCTAAGTATACAGTTGCTTATACTGAAATATAAAGCGTTAAAACATTTTTAGAATATTTAAACAATAGTGTCACTAAACAAGATTTAATTTTACTACAGAAACTGATCTACGTAAAACGGGTTACCAGCAGGGTTATCTTTGAGTAGTGGAAGACTCTCGGAAGCTTCATACCGAAGTAGAAAACTAAAAACATACACAGTATTAAAAGGCGAGTTCCATAAAGTAATATCAAAGCCATGTGGACGAATGCACGCCGAGCGTTTCAATTCGCGAATCGTGTATGTCACCTATTGACTTGAGAAAGGTTATCGGTTAGTCGGTCAATGGAAAGAGTGGATTGTGTGAGACGGGTTCTATGAGATCTCGAGAGCTAAGCGAGCGTACAATGAGCGTTTTACTTCGCGAGTCATGATTGACTCCCTTGGCTTGGGAATGCTTATCGGGGTGCCGATCTTTTGAACGAACGACGGGAGAAGGAGAATTATGTGGGATGCATTTGGCCGCGAAAGAACGATGAGTTCCGAGCGGACTGCTTTATGGGAGCTCTAAAATAACTGGGAGACCTCCGAATCTGGCGGCTGATTGGTGGAAGAGGTTCAGGCGTGCTCTGAGTCGATTTTCAAGCCTATATAAAAAATTCAGCTGAGAAAAATCACTCATTTTTACTAGAAAAATATCTGTAAATAAAAACTGAGTTTCTTGAAATGAAAGAAATTAAAAGAGAAATAGTCGTATAAGTCATTTTCTAGAGATCTTAATAAGAGTATAGAAACACGCGAAAACACAAAAAATCAGAAAAAGTTCGTAACGGTATATGTTCAGTGTCAGATTATAAATAGCTGGTCGGTAATCTGGTCAATTTTTCTGCGTAAATTTTCGTATTTTTTATTCTAAGTTCACTTACGGTTGTAATTTTTGGCAGTATCACGAGTTCTCTCAAATCTGCATCATAGAATTTTATCCGTAAATACTGGTCAACGTGTTTGACATAAATAGTAAAAAAGTGGAACTCTTTCAATTGCCATTTGTTAGGTACCCCACCTTAGATTGGACCACTTATATTTTTTGAAGGGATTTGGTGAATAAAATTTATCCCAGGCAAAAATGATGTGACTCACCTCCAAAACATCAATTTCCATTTTTAGGTAGCACTTTCGGCAGTACTTCCGATCTAAAAACGGCCGTAAAACATGCGGCGTGGAATTATGGTGAGAGTCCTAGGGGCATTATGACCTAGTTCTGCTCAGTTCTGCTCAGCTTCGAGAAAAACTCGACGATGAGCGAAAAAGGCTCAGAGGGTACACCAGTTCATCAATTCTTAGTCAATAATACAATTTTATATGGAAACCATTTTGAAACATTAAAATCGTCTGTATCATGTTGTATTACTAATCAATTACAGTGACAATCGAAATTTTGTCCGATCGTATATTTTCTTCTCGGTCGTCTTACCAGAAAATCAATGACTAGCTTTTAATAAGATGTCTACCATTTGAACGGTGAATGTTTAGCTTTCTAATGGTAAACCTTTTGTTAAAAACTATTCATTGGTTTTCTGGTGAGACGAGCGGACAATTTTCCATTTGAATAAACTTATAATTTATTGGCCGACTATATTTGCCCTTCATTCTTGTTTTTACGTTTTTCCTTAATTGACAACTAACCCAATAGGTGTTCATCAAAGCAGAATATTGGCGTCGTCATGTCACCGAAGTGCACAATAAACCTGAAGAAATTGCTGAAACGAAAAATTTGGTTCTTTGTCTCAACTGCTACAATCAAATATTAAACAGTGAGAAAGAAGAACGCGTGCAAAGCGAGAATATTACATTGCCTGAGTTTAAGGCACTCTTCCGCAACAAACAAGAACAACAAGAACACGTGACTAGTATACATCCAGGAACCTGTGATACTGAATTTATCTCTGTTTGGGATAAAAAAGAGGCACAAGGTTCAGTGGCCCCAAAGCTCCAAATGAAATTAACACCCGTGCAAACCGGAACAACGGTTAATCATGTCCCTATATTACAAAGTACGCCTACTCAATGTGCTGTATCTGCTGACAATTCACGCTATAATATACACTATTATCAAAACTATCCAATCTATCATAATTACTATCGACCTGACCCATATACATATACCCCCTATCATAACTTGGGTATTTCTGGTGGTCAGGACGAATCAGAAAACGGGCAAGATCCTTTGCAGCAAACTTTAGAACCTATAACTAATCCAAATATGGTTTGCCAAAATCGGTCTCAATCATACCCAGACTATTACAGCCAATCAACGTATACCGCTTTCCCGCCCCCCACACAGTTACATCAACAGCCGACACATACGAATGGCATTGTTCCCAATCCCGATAACAAGGAGGACCAGCGTTATAACTCAATTGTTTTTGCTAATGAATACTGAATGCAGTGCGTTCACGATCAATTTTCTTCATCTGAATTCTATCTAGCGGTTGTCAGCCATAATCTTACAACATTGAGCTGTCTATAAGTTCAAGGCCGTTTAAGCTTTACCTTCATTATTATTACAAAAACATTGTCTTGCTGTTATATCCTATTTCTACTCAGTTGGAACGTCTTATGAGAATTTCCGCATATAAGCTACAATTATGTCCTAAATAGTGACAGATATGTGTGAGTTGAAGCGCGCATATTCGTCAGAGGTTGGGAATTTAGGGGGGATTATTTCCTTAATATAATACAGCCGACAAAAGTGTGTCACGGCTTGATGTTTGTGTGCATATTCTAAGCGCTATATAAGTTAAGTGTTTCATAAAAATATGCAATATTCATAGAAATAACACTAGCTAAATATTTCGTTTATAGTACATTTGCAAGACGTCAATATATAGAGACTTTCAATTGACGCCGATATTACTGCCACTATTTAGGATATGACCGTATACCGTCTGTATACGAATAAATTCGGATCACATGGCACATTGGTTTATATTTAAATACTGTTGTCGAAGCAGATAAAGTTTCGCAAAATATCCGTTGTCGGCTACCACCCAAAGTAAAGTTCGAGTTGGCGAAAGCTGCACACATTTGAAAAATATTGGAGTTGACCAAAGTTGCACACCTTTGAAAAAACTTCGCAAAGCTAACCCTAGTTTTTCTGACCGATTTAACAACCCGTATAATGACTCATTACACGCCTCGTTGCTCAAAGGTGTGCAACTTTGGTCAACTCCAATATTTTTCAAACTTTGGGAAGCCCCCCGTTGTCGTCATCCCCCTAGTATCCTTAACCAGTATACTTCAGCAGATAAATCACCTGGCCATTTTTACGATCGAGCTTTCACTTGCATATTCTCGAAAACCGTACACTCTATCGTTTTAAAATTTGTCATGCTTAAAGATTAACTCATTATGTTCGTGTACCGAATTAATGAACAAAATAACTTTAAGCGATGTAATAGCTTTTTTAATGATTAATGAAGTCTAGCTTTCCTCGACAATTTGATTGTCCCGTTTTTTCTTTAAACGCGCGGTGTACTTTTATTTCCATAGGATCGACACATACATGATCTAATTCTAGACAAAATTTCAGCCACAAATGCGACACTGCTAAAAGATTAATAGCCAAAGTAAATAGATATATGGAAAGAATTAACCCTTAACTATCTAAATATCGCGGCATTCTTTCTGAAGATAAAGAAAATATAGTTTTCGGCCTATTAAACTAGTCTCTCAATCTCGCCCGCCTGTCCCTTGAAGCTGCAACTGATAGCTTAACCGGACTTAGTGGGTCTTATAGAGTTTTTCCTTGCGGTTCCGAGGCGTCGTATAATTAACCCCCTAAAGACAGCGTGAAAAAGTCCTTTTTTGAAAAAAAATGTTAATTTTAACTCCTGGGGACATGGCAGCTCACCGAACTAAATTGTTCTAGATAACCCCAGGCCATCCAATAAAAACATCGAAAAATACTCCGATTATTTGTTTTAAAGCTGTGAACCTCGAAAATCACGTTGTTCAAAAATTGACAAAATTGACTTTGTTGTAAATTGTGTACTTTCGAAATCCCATTTTTGGGCTATAACTAGGTCATGTGTTAAGAATTCGTGTCGGTTACTTGAAGAGAATTCAAGCTGGAGTCATTACGCCCTTAATTTTTGCTTGTGAATGAGGTAACGAAAAGGGCTTTGTATTAATGTAGTGTCCGTGACGTAGTGGTAAAATTACAA
>SCLF01723963.1:0-13808 GCA_004367975.1 Mesochordaeus erythrocephalus | reverse complement strand
AGACTCAGGGAAAATGATGGTGGTGACCGAAAATTCGCCGAACCCATCGGCTTTTTCTTAATGAAGAAAAGAACAAAAAATCGTATCACGATATTTTTCAATTTAAAAAAAAATGTTCCGGGAAAACAATCCTAGTTTTTGTGACCAATTTAACAACCCGTATCGATTCAACTAAAATAACCCTAATTAAAATCGTAACGGTTCCTTATTAATTCGCGCAATTTGAACCTAACCTAACACACAAACATCTAGGGGGTGTTAATTCAACACTTTGGGTGTCGAATTAACAATGGGAGTGTTAATTCGGCACTTTGGGTGTCGAATTCAACACTTAGGGTGTCGAATTAACACCGGGAGTGTTAATTCGTGCCGAATTAATTTTTAAAGTGTCGAATTCACCCCGCCCCAATTTTTCAGTTACCTTAGAATACCGATTGGAAACTTCCGGTGGATGTCACAGGAAATGAGTACCTCTCATGAACAAATATAATTCGAATGTGCTTTCCAACATGATTGGACACCCATAAAATAATGTAAGTCTCAGACATATATCCGGTTTTGGTATGCACTTCCGGTGGCACTTCGTGTTTAGAATTTAGTCCAAAGTTTGCAAATGGAGGTTAACTCGTAAGTTAGAATAATGAACTAGGCTTACGCAGTAGCACCGCTCTAACAGAAGTTATGGGCTGATTAACGAAAATGTGTGCCGAGCGACACACATTCTAGCTTACGGGTTAATGGTGGTCCTACCCGTTAATATTATGGCATATTTTAGCCGTTATACTGGTACCCATAATTCGTATGTTTTCGGATATGTTTTGCAGTGTAGACTAATAACGTTAACTCCTGTGCACGATTTTCGGATCGTAACCTCGGTGCACCATTTTGAGCAAAGGTCTCATCGCTAATAATATTACATCTCGTGAATTAATTTGTTGTTTTCTCTGTTATGACGTCTATAACTAAGCCATTTGTTTACTCAATCGGCGAGCAGAGTAAGTATTGAACAACGAAGCATGCAAAAACAGAATTAATCTGGAAACATTCGTAAATTAAATTAAATTTAAACTGTCAGATTAGAAATAGCTAGTCGATAACTTGGTCATGTTGGTCATATGTAGTACTGACCGGTCTTAAATAGTAGACAAATGTAACTCTTTCAATTGTCGTTTGTTAGGTACCCACCTTGGATTGGACCACTTAGATTTTTTGAAGGCATTTATTGACTAAAATTTTTCCCGGTCATAAAATTATGTCACTCAACTCCAAATAATGAATTTCCGGTCTTTAAGTAGAACTTTCGGCCTATAAATTATCGTAAAACATGCGGCGTGAAATGTGGGGTCATGGGGAGTGTTCTGACCTAGATCTGCTTAGTTTTCGGTAGAACATAAAAAAGTCGTCGAGGGAAAAAAAGTTCAAAGGGTTAACGCGTTAAATGTGAAAAGGGTTAACGCGTTAAATGTAGAACTAGTAATGTCCCAACATTTATTATATATGATTATTATATACTATGTATAGTGCAACTCTTGACTAAAATAGCCACTTGACACAGTCACATCTGTTAACTGGATTTAGTTGGTTCAACATACAACTCCTAAAACACGTAATAATAGGCAATTTCAGATATAGTCAGTTAGGCAGTATGTGATAGTCTTACTATTGCTTGTTATTCTAAATATCTATTTCCATAAATATATTGCAACATAATTTTGTGGTTGTCTAATTTCTGCTGGCGCGTTGGAAAGGAATACGGTGGTGAGCAGTACAGGGTTAAAAGATACAGTCAAGCTAATGCAAAGGCATTATAACTAGTATACGAGTTGGGCTTTCTAGCTTATCCTAGGACAAATCGATGTTGTCCCTGGTTTCTGGATTTTGTCTTCATTAAGAATGGTAGTGTGTATGTCGGCGAGGTTACTTGTGTCCAAGATGACTACCATGCTAGCATAATTCTTACATACCCAATGGTGAAAAAATGAAAAATATTATTGAGAGTGGCAAGTCTTTTTAGGATTTTTTCATTCGTTGAAAGGTTTATTAGGATTGCAAATCTGGAAAGTCTTACTAAGAGTTTTTTCATTTAAGATGAAAGGTTTTATTAAGACTTTTCCTTTCGTTAAAAAGTCTTACTAAGTCTTAAAAAGTCTTACTAAGTTAAAAGAGTCTTGATAAAGACTATACAAATGTGAGAAGCCTTACTAAGACATTTTCTTTCATTAAAGAGTTTTTTCATTGGTTTTTAAAGTTTTATTAGGACTAGAGAAGTGAAGAGTTTGGTTAGAAAAGTCTAGGAAAAAGTGAGAAGTCTTACTAAGACTTATTAATGGTTGTTAAAGTTCTATGGATAGTGACAGATTGTGTATCAGCGGATGGAGCTTTTAGATTGGCACTCACTAATTATTACTTTTTAAGAATCATTCAAGTAATTGGATTCGGTAAATGATATTTTCAAAATGAAGCAAAGGATCGTACGCAGGGTTACATCTTACACACTTAGAAACGGCGCCAGCAATGGTTTGGCAACAAATTTACGGAAAAACAAATTGAGAATTCTAGAAAATTCTGTTATTTGAGAATGTCTGTATAAGAAAACACGGCTAAATATATCTTTACCAGCTATATCGAGTTATACTTATGACACACGTAGAAGAAGTTAAACCATTGGTTCGTTTCTTACTTCAAATTGCGGTTAAAGAAAGAAAAAATCAACCTGCAGATTCAAAGTTTGCTATATACCTAGAAAATACTTGTCTACTAGTTTCATTAACGCTGGAAATGTTCATTACTATGACTTTTGGTTTATTTGTTCAATATCTTCAGAAACCTAAGGATTTAAAGCAAATTTATGTACAAAAAACAAGAAAACAGCATGGGCAACAGCACGGGCAACGGCAAGGGGAACATCATGGGCAACAGCATGGGCAAAACTGTTTGACAAGGAGCTACGAAGACCTCTCTATTTTCACCAACTGGAGAATCAGGGACTATAAATACTAATGCAGACATCAGAAAGCCTAGGAAAAGAATAGAATTCATTCAAATTATGATTCAAGCAAAATAACTATTGCAATGCAAGAAAGCTTCAGTACCTGCATGATTAAGCTAAAATTTGTTGCATAGAAGTGGCAAATTCAAGGTCAGTTTCGTATTATCTTGAAGTTACATGAATGAGTGAAGTCATTTTTGTAGAATTTCATGAATGTTTAAATTTATACTAATCTATAAGAAACCTGTTTGAAAGGACTAAATATGGGGTATCAATAACCGATTAAGTCGAAGTCAAAAATGGCAATATTTAGAATGCGTCACTTCAGGTTATATAAGAGAGATTAGTCATATCAGAAGACGGAGGCACGATAACTGTACTAATATGAGAGAACCAATCAAATCACTTTATTCTATAATGCCCTTTGAAAAAGGCAAATAGGTTCTCGAGCTACAGTTAAAATCCTTGATAACATAGAGGGAGTTAATCGCAAAAAATAGACCTCGAAAGGCAATTTTTTCTCTACCGGCCACCTCCCATTATCAATAAATTCAAGTACCTCGAAAATAACGCAATATTTAGAATGCGTTAATTCAGGTTGTATAAGTGTATACAACCTGCATTTTTTAATGATGATAATTATGCCGAAGAAATGTACAGCTTGGATTCTATGTTGCTGAAAATTACAGCAAATATAATAAGCTGGGATAGTTTACCATATTCTTTAATCGGCCACGGTGAATTCCATTTGAGCTATGTATTGTGTGGCTATTTCAGTAAGTATAATTGAGCAATAGTTATTTCTCAATTTGGCGAAACCACTTTCGTCAAGAATAACACCCAAAGTCAAATTGATAGTTCTTCGTTTCCATCTCCCCTGGAAACTAAGGCACATTTTTTAATGAAATGTTCAGCGTTAGTTAGCTACGGGTTCATGCTTTCAACTGATATATTTAGCTTGGAGATTAGTGTTCTGGAAGGCGCTCACTAATGAAAAATGTAATTGGTGTCCAATTCACAATTATTTTGTCGGAAACACCTCTTCGTTTGCATCTCTCTCGAAAACTAATGAATATTTTTTAATTCAATTTTCAGCGTTAGTTAGCTAAGGGTTCATGCTTTCAAATGACATACAGTGACGTCGTAAAAAATGTCCGGTTTGCAGAGGCCAATTACGAGTCTTTAAATTACACGCGTGTTGATATTAGGTGTACAGAATTGAAGTCCATGCGAAATACTTTAAACCCAATATGTAGAGATAATTTATTAATATATTGTAACATGCAAGTTAGTAAATCTAGCTTGCGAAATAATATTGAAACCACTTATCTTCAATCTTAGATTTTTAAATTTCATCGGATAGATTCTGGTCAAATCGTAATACAGATTGATTCGGAACATTTATGAATTTTCCAATTTTTGGTTTTCTGAAAGCAGCTTGACAAATATTTGCTTCCATATCATCCAGATTTCGGCAAAACTTGCAGCACCTGTCTTTTCGTCGACTACTATTTTTGTGTTTTGTCCCAATTCATAGTCACCCAACCCACAGCTGTCCGAAGCGGCCCCTCCCCCCTCAAATTGCACACAAACTTTTAACGAGACTTAGCGAGTCTTTATTTTAATGGCGAAATATTAAATTGCATACAATTTCATATTTTTTAAACTGTCCGATTTTCCTGAAATTGGACTCATTCGATGCTCATTGATAACAGCTACATTTCTTCTCATTAGATCTACCCCGAATTCTTAACACGTGATTTCGTGAAGTATGTCGGACTGGCTCGAAAGTGGGTTTATTCGACGCGCCATGACTCAAGCTCCAATTCTTGTCAGAGGCCCGACCCCGAATTCTTAACAGGTGACCAATTATAGGCCAACAAAGTTACAGCCAAAATTGTCAAAAAGTGCCAAAATCACGGCTTTTTCACTTTTCTATTTTTTTATGATTTAGAAGACATGCCACGATCTCAAAGTATGTTCACTAAAAATTCGACTGGAAACCATACGGTGAAAGCTAAAATACAGGAATAATTGTCTCCATTTTGATAATATGACTTTCGAGCACGATTTAGTTCGGTGAGCTGCCATGCTCCCATGAGTTAAAATTAACGTTTTAAAAGAAGGTCTTTTTGACCTTGTTGTTTTTAGAGGGTGTTAACTGTACGAACTCGTATAAATTTGGACATTCTGAAAATAGATTCGGAACCGCAAGAACAAACTCGGCTAAGTCTCGTTAAAAGTTTGTGTTAAATATGAAGGGGAGAGGGGGCACTTCGGACAGGTGTGTAACCATTTACAACCGAAGTGTCTGTACCTTTTCTTAGAAACTGCATTATGCAAAATATCCAATGGTTGAAGATATCCGGTTCCCAGGCGGAAGGAACACATACTTCTAAATTTTCGTACCTTTCATCGGCAACATGGCATGGAGCATTATCTCGTGGCATTTGCTAATGCTTTGTAGTAATGCCTAAATGTCATGTTTATAACTCAAGATGATTGGACGATCTAACAAGTAACGGTAAACATTATTCGTTGAATTAACTCTTGCCGCTTGACACACATTCGTGCAACTCAGTATTTCAATTCTAGACATTTATGTTTCTTATATAAATAAGAAGCGTAACATTGGTGACTCACGATCGGTCTTAACCCACGATCGGTATTTTTGCTTTTATTTTGCCTTATGTTTCTTTACTTCTTACTATTTCACTGTGTTAACCCGTGATCGACATTTCTGCCTTCTGTTTAACGTAGAATAAGTCTAGGAGGTGGGCGGGTTTACTTCAGCAGTAGTATAGATATATGATACAGGGGTATCTATATACGGCGGAGAAATCTGAAAACCTTGTTATTGAAAAACAATAACGAACGCGAAGGTTAAGATCATTCGATCATACCTAGCGAGGGACTTTTCGAGGGACTTTTCGAGGGACTTTTCGGACGCGTCCGCTTTAGAATATGAGCTGGTAAACATCATTGGGGAACCAGACAAAGTACAGAAGATTGAACGCCTCAGACAGAAGTTTAGAAATATGGGCAGACGCGTGGAAGCATCTGAGAAATTCGCGGCATATGTTCAACGGCTGAGTAACGTCGCGAAAAAATGACGGAATCTACGGATACACAGCATTTCATCGTATCCCAACACTTTCAGAACTCCATTACGCCGAATGATAGGGAATTCGTCATTATCCACGGCACGGAGAAAATGGACACTGCAGCACAAGCCAAATTGTTGGACAATAAGCGTCAGCACCTTGTGTCCGCAATGATAAATGCAGTGGGGACCAGTGCTGATGACTTGATTTTTGAAATACAACGTTTACCTGTCACGGTCAACGATATGCGAAATGTGCGAGACAAAGCACAGCTGATCAGGAAATTCGCTAAGAACAACTCAAGAAGGAAGATCGGGAGTTGTATAACAACATGCGAATTATGAAAATATAGCTTACAAGCCGCCAGCGAGACCATCACACAGAGCCAATGCCATATAGAAACGATGTCCCGCAGAATCGACCACGGGATCACAAGTCTCGATCATTCCAAAAAGATTTTTTCCAATGCCGATTATACGTAACCCCCAAAGACCAAAAATGAAATTTCAAGCAATCAATGGAACTGAAGTCGAGGTTTATGGCTCAACATCAATTGAGATTGGGGTAAACAATTCGCAGCATTGTTTATGTGAGTAACAATAATCAGACGCCCATACTTGGATGCGGCGAACTACATAGATATGGACAACCCAAAATCGACTTGGACAATTTTAACATGTGGATTGGCAACCACGTCGCGGAGGTGTGTCCCATACCCTCCGATCATGTCAAAAGGGTTAGGGTGAACCAAATTTCTCCAATACATGATTCACCATGTCAACGAACAGCATGCGGAATATTGAAAATGAGAACGTCACGCTTACTAATGACAATGGTGCAACGTAGCTTGAACTGTCAAACTGTCAACGGTAAACCTTATTCGTTGAATTAACTCTTGCCGCTTGACACACACTCGTGAAACCCATTATTTCAGTTCTAGACATTTATGTTTCTTATATTTAATTAATATTTTCAATATTATTTAGGAATCTACATTTAGTAATTTGTATGTTACAATTATTAATGAATGATTTCTAAATATGGGGTTTAAAGTATTTCGCATGGACTTAAATTCCGTATACTTAGTATCAACGCGCGTTTAATTTAAAAGCTCGTAATTGGCCACTTCAAATCGGACAGTTTGTATATCAGTTGAGTACTGATAAACCCTTTGCTAACTAACGCTAAAATATAATTAAAACATATTCATTAGTTTCCGAAAGAGATGAAAACGAAGAGAAGGTATTTCCGACAAGATAATTACGAATCAGACACCAATACATTTTGCCAAATATATCAGTTGAAAGCATGAACCCTTAGCTAGCCAACGCTGAAAATTTCATTAAAAATCTGCATTAGTTTCCTAGGGAGATCGAAACGAAGAACTATAAATTTGACTTTCGTCCAATTATTCAAATACCCGATGGGTGTTATCGTTGGTGAAAACACTTTCGTCAAGAATTAGACACCCCCATCTTTTACCGAAAATATCGACCCTTAATGCAGTCGAGTATCCCAATCTGGCTCGTAAAAATACTCAAATTATATCATAATTGCCTTTAACGTTTCTGAATAAAATCCAAACACTTAATGTCTCATGAGACCCCACACGTTTACATTCAACCTGTGATTTGTATCTGTTGTGCTCAGACCAAAGACGGTTAATCACGCAAATGATTCAATAAAGTTTAATTAATAAATTAAAATCATATGACAAATTCGAAGCCCAAACATATACAACCTTTAATCGGTCGAACTTTTTTGGAGGAATACTAACCCTTAACCAGTAGATGCCGCACCTACCTAATTTGGGCTGTATTTTGTTAAGTTTAGCAGGATTAGAGATTATTCATTACCGATCTAATTGTTAGCTTATTTTATAAATATCCATGATCCATAATATACTTACTTTTTTAAATACCGCCAAAGTCGATGAAAGGATATAAAAATTAAGTAGGGAGAAAAAGGTACATAGTGGTTGTCCCGGTTAACGTTAATTTTTATACCGAAAATATCCGCCTTTAACCCGTAAGCTGCATCAATAGAACTACCCATACGCTGAATTCGGTCAAATTAGGTCATTCTTGACCCTATAGGGGCGTTTTTTGCGCTCACTTCCGGCCAAAATTCGTGGTTTAAGGTTATCCTAAAATATGCTTAGAAATAGGCTTAGAAATACCGCTCGATGTTTTCCTAACTAAGACACAGCGGTCTTAAATTGTAAAAAACTAATTTTTTTAAAGTGCCATTTCCTAAGTACCTGTAGGTACTTAATTTTTTTAAAAATACTTTTCAACTAGAGGTCGTCCCGGGAAACAATTTGGTATGACTCCAGATTCGAAAGAATATTCCGGTTTTTAGCCTCCACTTCCGGTCTGATCGATTAGTGATCATATGTGCCGCACGGTACAGATTTCAGCGTGCGGGTTAATGGAGTCGAGTACCATAATCGGGGCTGGCCCTATATTTGGCCTATTATAGAACCAAATATACATACACTAAACCTCTGGGCAAATTTGAGCGAAGACGCTTAGGCAAATTTGCCACAAAAAATCATTCGCACCACACTCTCGGTACATTTCCATAACTATACATTTCCTTGGATTATTTTTAAATTAAAAGTCGAGCGATGGCGCTGTTTTACACTATATAACTTACAGTATTGATTAGTCATAGAATGTAAATACTCCATTATTCATAACCATTACCAAGAACTGATTGGTCAGAAATTTTCTATACAATGGAATAGTTGTTGAAATACACCGTTCTCATACCAGTCCTCTGCGCCGTATATTAAAGAATATTAAAAAAAAACACGGAAAATAAACTTCATTTAAAGTTGAATATGAAGAAAATAAGAGAAATTCCCAAAATAAAGAATGTTGGGCTGGACTCACAGATAAATTTTGTATTACTGCTTTTAAATTCTAACTCTGGGGGATTAAGTATATGGTTGAAAAAACATCTCTCCTTTAACGCCTTTAACGTTTCTGAATAAGATCCAGGTACTTAACGTCTAATGAGACCTCACACGTTTACATTCAAGCTGTGATTTGTAGCTGCTGTGCTCAGACCAAAGACGGTTAATCACGCAACTGATTCAATAAAGTTTAATTAATAATTTAACCCACAAGTTGCACGAATGGCTCCACGCATGCACTGTAATTTGTGTCGCTCGACACATTCTCCTAGACTCATTATGTCAGTTCGATGTTACTATTGTCGTGTGGTTGATTACGGGTTTAAGGGCTAGTTTGAATAGACAATTTCCAATATATTTACTAACACTAAACTGTTTTCGGTCAAACTAGGTCATTCTTGACATTATCGGTTATACTTACTACGGTATTATATCTATTTATGGGCTTATTTGACATATCCGCCTACGAAATATATTATTCCCTATAACTATCGATCCCTTTATCAGAATTTATACATTTATATCTCATATTGTTCCGCCCAACTCCCTCTACCTCTTTACCAAACGTGGGCATATTCCGCCCACGAAAATTTGGTATTGGTTTGGTGCCGAGTTTCCCGACTATCGACACCTTTATTAGAATTCGTCTATTTTTATCTTATATTGTCGCCTCATCTCCCTCTACCTCTGCACCAAATATGGTTGTATTATGCCTACGCATTTTGCTAATATTATATAGCAATATTGACAAGCCCAGACACTCATAAGCCGGAACAAAAGTAATACTAATTCTCGAAAATTTATCATTTGACACAAAAAAATTTCGGTTTTTCTTCAAAAAATTTACGTATGAATTTTGAGAGTTAAGTACCATTATATACGCTTAAATTTTTAGGTCAGATAACTATCAACAGGGAAGTATTTGTCCAGTTTTTTCCGCAATTTTTAGAGATTTCATGTTTTGGGTTCACTTCCGGTCAAAATTTGTGGCCGAAGGTCATCCTAAAAATTGTCACTTAATATGGGCATTACCCATGGAATTATCAACTAATGCCCTCACATGGTAGCGTAGGACATAGCTTTTAGAATATTAGTCTCCCTCAGTTATCATAGCGTCCGTCCTGAAAATGATCAAGCGCTATCGTTCCATTTTCTCAGGCAACATTTTGTTGATGTAAGCCGCGGACAACCTTCTGGATAATTTTGACCAACAACAAAAACGAGCAGCAATTTCGTTATTATTCCAATATTACATAAGGGTATAAATGCATAGTAAGGAAGCTTACATTGCATAGTAAGGAAGCTTACATTGCATAGTAAGGAAGCTTACATTGCATAGTAAGGAAGCTTACATTTATAGTGGGATTTTCAGTGGGATTTACGCTTCGACTATGGTTGCAAAGATGATGTAATTGAGAAGTGGATAGGACCAAAGCATAAGTTGTATCTTCTTTTAAACATATGAGAAATATACGGAATTTCTAATATCAGTAATATTAGGTCAACTCCAGATTTAAAATCCTAGATACGCATTTGTAGGTCTACTTTAATTGTGTATCTGGGTTATCAAAATAAGTAAGCGTAGTGGATTAGTCCATTCCAACTGTACATAAAGTCATTGTATATATTGAATGCGGTAATACTCTTAGCTCTAATCGCGCTAATATATTAATCAGAAATCCTTTATTTTCAAGTAATTCCCAAACAAATAAAGCAAGTTGGCGAGTCAAGACGTTGCCCTAACGAGCCTATTGTTTGTCCATTTAACTATGACCCGGCCGAATTTTCGACCAATTTTTCAACGAAAAATTTCGAATTTTCTATTTTTAGGTTGACTTTTGGCCCAAATTTCTGGACGACGGGTACGCAAAAATATGTGCAATACAATTATTACCGGAAACGCTGCTCGACGTTTTGCTATCTAATACAGAGCTGTCCTAAATTATAAAAAACTAAATTTTCTAAAGTGTCATTTCCTAGGTACCTGGATGTACTGAAATGTTTTGAAGATATTTTTTCGTCTCGGGCATTCGTGATTCAAAATAATCAACTTCCGGTTGTTAGCTGACAATTCGGGCGTACTTCGGGTCTAAACATACCCGAAAAAATTCCACGTCCAATTTAATGGGGGCCAGTAGTAATCAGTCAAACATCGAACCACTTCTAAGGCACTAAAAACTCTAAAAACAGGGACCATGGTCAACACTATCCAACAGATTGCCGGGCAGATATCGTTGTTGTTCAAGGAGGATAACGAGTTAACCAGTAGATACCATTTCAGGTTTTCCTGTAGATACCGCACCTGGCTCTTTTGAGTCAGGTTTAAACACCTTGCTCTTCGTTTCCATCTCTCTTGGCAAATAATCAATATCTTTTGGTGAAATTTACAGCGCTAGTTAACTAAGGCTTCATGCTTTCAACTGATATAATTAGCTTGGGATTAGTCTTCTAGAAGTTACGCACTATGGAAGAATGTAATTGCATTAATTGATGATTCCATGGATAAGACCAATTTTAAGTTCCATTTTCTCAGCCGTAAATCAATTTTCGGACTTAAAAAAACTCGCACCATTAAATTTTAGTCTACCCAAAAGTGTATTTATTTTTCTCCTCATTGTAACGGTGTGTCCTTATTAGGATTACCCATGCATATTTTAAAATCACATTTCTAGGCTTTGAAAGCTAAGGCTTCATGCCTGAAATGACTGTATTAACTTTGTAGATTGTCATCTTGAAACGGTACCTCAGAGGTTATTGAGTTTTCTTCTCCGCTAAATTTTAATAATATATTGATAAATATATAAATCCATATTACTATTATGGTAACCAAATGGAAATTCTCAGAAAGCGGTACATTTAATTACAAAGTTGGTCACCCGCTTTTTCACTAACTTTGAAAACATGTCCCGCTTTTTGAGACTTTCCATCTGGTTATCCTAATAGTTACATGCGTTTATATATTTATCAATATATTATTTATATATATTTATATATATATGTTTATAATGACAAATGTGATTATGAATAATCTCACACATGCTTCTCCACTTAGATATCACATAAATGTGGTATTTTCTTTCAACAATATCCCGGGAAGTATAGAAAGAATCGTATGTGAGTTAGCCACGATTAAGGATTAACCCAATACGCATCTAATCTGAATTTTATTATTAAACATTCGCCCACGTCACTGATAAATTGATATAAATTGTAAGGATTGGAAAATTTAGCGGCAGAGAAAATACATTAGCCTCTAAGATTGATGGGTAATCGAGAGAGATGACAAAACGTGGCAAGAATTAAACAATTGAGCGAGAAAGAAAACTTCATTAGCTAATAAAGTGCAGTTGCTAGATGAATACATTCATAGAAAGAATAAAGCCTTAGCTTTTTAATACAAACATGTGTATTTTAAAATATTCATCCGTTTTCATGATAAGTCATAAGACGTCGAAAAGTTTGAAAGAAGGAGCGTCAGAGAAAAATATACTTCTTGGCGTATTATACACACCCGTCAGGTCGCCCCTTCCTTCCCCCCTCCAGGCAGCACCTAAACTTTTAACGAGACCTAGCCAGTATAATAGAGTTTGTTCTTGCGGTTCCGAATCTATTTCCAGAATGTCCAAATGTATACGTGCTCGTACAGTTAAGCTCCTCTAAAGACAGACATGTGAAAAAGACGTTTTTTTAACAACGTTAATTTTAACTCATGGGAGAATGGCACCTCACAGAACTAAATCGTGCTAGATTAATAAGGCCCTGGGCATCCAACAAAAGTATCGCAAACATACTGCGATTAATTGTTTTAAAGCTGTGGATCACGAAATTCACATTGTCGAAATGGACACATTTATTCCTGTACTTTAGCTTTTACTGCATGGTTTCGAGTCGAATTTTTAGTGAACATACTTTGGGACCTTGGCATGTAATCTTAATCATAAAAAATAGAAAAGTGAAAAATCCGTGGTTTTGTCACTTTTCGAATATTTTGGCTATAACTTTGTTGGACTCTAACTGGTCACGTGTTAAGAATTCGGGGTCGGTCCTCTGAGAAGAATTGGAGCTTGAGTCATGACACGTCGAACCTAGTTATAGACCAACAAAGTTATAGGCCAAATTTTCAAAAACTGACAAAATCACGGCTTTTATACTTTTCTATTTTTTTATGATTTAGAAAACATGCCACGATCCCAAGGTATGTTCACTAAAAATTAGACTCGAAACTAAAATACAGGAATAAATGTGTCCATTTCGACAATCTGACTTTCGAGGTCCATAGCTTTAAAACGAATAAACGCAGTATGTTCACGATACTTTTATTGCTAATTAATCTAGCACGATTTAGTTCGGTGAGCTGCCATGCTCCCATGAGTTAAAATTCACGTTTTAAAAAAGTTCTTTTTCACATGTCTGTCTTTAGAGGTGGTTAACTGTTCGAGGTGTATAAATTTGGACATTCTGAAAATAGATTCGGAACAGCAAGAACAAACTCTATCAGACGGGCTAAGTCTCGTTACGGGTATAGGTGCCGCCTGGAGGGGGGCCACCTGATAGGTGCGTATTATATCGTTCGGCGATGATTCAACCTGGTCCAGTGTGGACCTACGCTACACATATGTCCTGAGGCGTCCTCCCGCCCCTAAAAGAAGTTGACTACACGTATACCAGACTTAGATAGAGTTTTTTCTTGCGGTTCCGAATCTGGTTCCATAATCTCCACATTTTACAGTTAACCCCCTAAAATCCCTATTGTGAAGTCTTAAATTACCATAACTTGAGAAGAATCAATTGTACG
>SCLF01723852.1:0-13810 GCA_004367975.1 Mesochordaeus erythrocephalus | reverse complement strand
GGAGAATCTAGAACTCGGCACTATTATTATTCATAGTTTTACACTAACTTAATGGATAAAATCGTAATAATTACAGAAATGTAATAAATAGTAAATTGTGGAAGTGACCAGAAGATGCGACGAAATTTTTTGACCCGGGGTCAAGTGGGGTGTTTCTTGCGCAGCATACGGTCTAATGCTTGAAAATCGCATGTTTATGCTAAGGTGGCACGGGTGTGTCAGCTTTCCGCGTGACTGTATTCGGGTAAATTTAGCGGACGCATCATCCTCTAAGCAATTTAGCTGGTTGATTGTATCCCCGGACCGCATCCATATATTGTTGTGTTAGCAGTTACTTGTTCGAGTATTTCTTGGAATGCATCCATTGTTTGCATAATTTGTATTGTGTTTATAAATGCGGTTTATGGAGGTGGTGAATGGACGTAACCGCTAATAATACTTGGTTAGCATGAAAATGTTTAGAAGGTGGATTTATTATCTAAGTAACGATCTTCTAGTTGTAAAAGTAGTTATTCACTTACAAAAATAACAATTACTGGACAATTGTTCAGGATTGGTGACGATAAAAAAACCGCTAAATTTATTGAATTAAACAAATAAAAAGGTAAGTCGGTTTTAATTGAAATTACCCCCCCCCCGCTCAATTTCTACTATTAAACCATTGCACGTGAGGCCACAAAATTGCGACGTCGTGGGCGCGACACTCTTGACCTTGTATTGCATATATAGATTATTGGTTTGCCGCCGATAATTTCCCAAAACTAAAACATAATTATAATTTCATGACAATGTTTTTTCATATATCTTTTTAATGGAGTTAATGTCGAAAAACCAAATGACTTCACTCTCTTTTAAATAAATAATTGAAACGCCTCGAAAACATTCACATTTTGCGACAGCGAGTATGTGTGCTAAGCTATATTGATTGCTCTGCGTCAAACCAAATTATGTTGCTGTTGGATTCACTTTGGTGTCTTTAGTTCATATAAATATATGTATCCTTATATAAATAGATAAAATGAAATATACTGTTTATTATCTAGTTTACCATTAAAACTTCGAATAACTATTCGAATCGTTTTGTATCACTAACGAATCGTTCTTTGATTCGTCCAATTTGTAATTCACTGATTTCATTGGATTGATAAATTAAAAATCTGCAAAATAAATGTGCAATATTTTAATAACAAGAGAAATACAGAGAATTAATGTTTTTTGGCCGAAATTACGGATACATTTTCTATAACCATTTTTAAATTCTAACTTCTGGAGGACAACCATTTTCAGCTTAAAAACGCACAGCGCTCCAGTTTTTTACAAGAGGGTTAAATGATCGTTTTATCTATCAAATTAGTAATTAGTTGTCATCAATTAATACTCAATTAGTAATTCGGATGGCAGAAACCTTAGCCAGATTACCCACTAATAATAATACAGTCACTTGAAGATATTTTCAAATCCGGTCTCAACCTGGTCTCGCGTGGACTTTCTCTAATCGCAAATTAATCGTCAACTAGATTTCGGGATTTTTATTTTTTACCAGAATTTTGAAATGCTATTTAGCGATATAGCAGTGAATATATATTACTACCATGATTATATAACTAATATGATGGTTAGCATGATAACTATCATGATTTATATGGAACATTATAGGGAAACTAAAATATCAATGACTATACTGTTTCTCCATCCATAGTCGACGATGATTATTGCGAATCGAAGCATTTCGTCTGTCGTTCGCCATACATTGTATCGTTTTGAAATTCTACTTGTTCAAAGATTCGCTAATTGCGTATCCAAACCGTATTTAGGTTTGACTAAGTAATAGTCAAAGTGATTTAAAACTTTTCTTAGTAGTCTCTTAGAACTTTTTTCATTATGCTCCTGTTTCTACTTACCTTCCGCCACCTCGCGTACGTGGTCAGCGTGATACACTTTTTAATCAGTTGCATAGTAAGGCAGTTTTCATTTATAGTAGCTTGTAATCATTACTAGTCAATTTTGACGATTTTTGGTGAAAATTAAACAATCTGATCTGCTTTCGGTGCGATTTCCGCTCCGAATATTATTGAAAACCAAAAGCTTCTTTGTATCCTCTTCTAAACGACCATGCAATATACTTAATTTATATTGACAGTAATATTAGGTGGAATCCAGACTAAAGACCCTAATAAGTATTGCTATGTATAAACTAAGGTTTTCTAATAGTCGGTTCTCTATTAGTATGGTCTGTTTCACTTGCATGCACAATAACTTTTAAACTTAACATCGGCCCCGTTTTTATCTAAATTCAATAGCACGCTCATTCAATTAATATCTCCAACACTTAAGCAATCTAAACACACAAATCTTCTGATATAATTTATAAACGAATAAATCAAGTTCGCGAGAGAATACGCCTATTTTTTGTATTGCCTTTTAGGTTCACTTTCGGTCAAACTTTCTGGTCGGTAGGTAACGTACATATGCGCAATATAATTCCAGACGACAATGCTGCTCCATATTTCCCTATCTGAATTTTTTTTTTGAGGATACTTTTCCACTAAAGGTCGTCTCGTGCAAGACTTTTGTGTGATTTGCAATCCAAAATAATTAACTTGTGGTTTTTAGCTCTCACTACCCATCTATTTCAAATATTCAACAAACCTTAATGTCTAAAAACAGGGTCCTTGGTCAAAACGGCCAAAAGGTTGCTGGGAGATATGTAAGGAATACGAAATTCTCCTTCCATAGGGTAATGATTTTCAAAACATTTATAACAGTGACATCGTGTACGAGCTAAATATTCCGTATTGAACTATGGTCGACCAGCTCCTGTTCTCGAACATCGTTAATGAAGTGAATTTTGTCATCTAGGTACCTAAATACAGTATACTAAGTACCTGAATACATTATTTCGGATAAATTTGTTATCAATTCGACATTCGAAAAATCGGGAAAATACATGATGGTTGTCCGAAGCCTGCCGAAACCACGTTCGACATCTTTAGCGCATCACAACCATAATGGTTAGAAATTTGTATCGCGCGGTCAGAATTGAGTTCCATTCGATTTGATTTGTCTATTATTTCTATTATAGTTGATTCTAAAACTTAAATCTGTTATAGATGAGATTGTATCAAGATTTCTGTAAGAAAATCGCAGGCTGTATTATTTAACCAGCACTGGTATACTAAGGAGGGTAGAGGTGTCGGCTCAACCCAAAAAAATATAACTCAGTTGATGTGAGCTACGTGGTCTAATATCTAAAATTAAGATTCTGTTGATTATAAACCATGGCAACCACCGGCAAATTATCGTTATGGATCAGGCGATCGATACGGACTCAGACAATATATGAATATCAGTAAGTATTGCTTGTTCTCCCAGTTGCGTATAATTAGCTGTTTTTAAGAATGAGGTTGACTGTGTAATTGGGATTTGCATTGTCATCAATTGTACGTCTACTTTACCCGATGACTATCACATTGACACTTCTGTCGGGTTATATGAAGAAATTATAATTTTATCCTTTTTCAGCCAATATGACACAAAATCTATTTGATTCAGTTTGGTTTGGATTGATCTGGTTGGTTTGATCGAACCATCCCTTCGAACGAGAGTGTGTGTGACAACACTTTCATTTATCTCTTCAACAAACCAATCTAAACCAAACTGATTGAAATACATTTTGTTTCATGTTGGCTGAAAATATTGAAAATGTTCCTGGCACGGTAGTTATTTTTCTCGTATAGTGTGTTTATTTATGTTTATTTCTTAAATAATTGATGAACTATTTGCTATAATACAGAACTGTTGTTACATTAGGTACACTGTCATTCTTGTCATACTGGTCGTATTTTATGACTGGGAAAATTGCATTTGCATGAAATTTCGCGTACATCATGGTTAGATTCCAACTTCTCATAGTTTGTTGGAAATAAATATAAAACAGTTTTAGCACGGTTCAAAATACGGAAAATATCGTTCAGTTTTTGATTGACGTGGAAAAGAATAGCGGTGGACGTTTTTGGCTTCCCGCCATACGCTAGGAAATCGGTCTTGGGGCATCCACTGGTTAACAAGTAGATACCATTGCGCGTTTTTACTGTAGATACCAGCCGGACTCAAATACCGATCGGCTATTCTTTCCCATTTTTCTCGAAAACCATACATTACATCTTTTGGAAATTCTGCATGATTAAACCTTAGCTAATTGCCGATCTCATTTGCTAATATCTATTTTGGTGTTAGTATGTGGTGACCAAACTGAGTGTCGTTAAAATTAACGCCATTTTTAAATACCACTTTCTCAGCCGTAATTGGATTTTATTAATTAAAAAAACTGTCAGGAGATTTTTGCTGTGTGCCGAATGTATGCCAAAAATAACTTTTACCAACTATAAATAATATATTATTATTAACTGGATTTGGTTTCTATTTCCCTCCTTCTCAGTTAATCTAGAGGGCCCGATTTATTTTTTCCCATTGTAAAAGTGTTTGTTTTTAACCGTAAAAGTATTCTCTCGAGAGAAATTCTTTTCCCTTTTTATTCAAGAAATTAATGTCCAAAATACAGTCAAAATTACAGCTTAGAGAAATCACAGATAAGCCAATGTCACTTACATTTTACACTAATGCGACGCTTCTAAAAGCCTTAGCTATATAACAGAAAAACATTAAAAATGCATTCTCGAGATATATGCTAAAACGGTGAAACCCTCATATAGTGAAACATAGAGTAAATCTAGTTTTTGACGTATTTTTTTATTTAAAGTTGGGAAAAGTTATATTATCAGTTTATTTTTAATTAGGAAAATAAAATTACGGCCCAGTAAATGGCATTTGAATGTTAAAAAGCATATTTTACGACGTTCCGCTTGGACACTATTGTATTAAGACATATACAGAGGTGTCTCAATGAGTGTCACAGCAAAGAGTGTTACTTTTTAGAAAAGTCATGGCCGATCAAAGTTTCTCACTAAAAAAAAGACATGTCAGACAAAAATTAGCCATTTTTTTAGTATTTAGGCGTAAAGTAAAGCCTATAGGTTTACGAAAAAATTCGTGATTGTAGTCTGTATTCTTTTTTTTCATTGACAACTTGGTTCAGTGTTATTTTGTATGCAACTTCGTTTTTTACCACGTTTTTCTCGTCTTCTTGGTCTAAGAAAATAATATTTACGGATGTAACTTATATCATATAAGTCAGTTTCAAGTACGTTTATTGACCTAGTCCCTAACTGACAACATTTACAATCGTAAAATCAGTTCGGTTGATAGGAGATTCATGCTCTAAACACTTGAATTTTTAAATCCACTGGTGATTTGTTTGCTAGCTAAATAGCTCGGAAAACTTTACAGCTGCATCTTCTTCCGTCACATTTGAAGTTTGTAGATTTTCAATACTTAGCCGTGATCGAGACGTTTTTTCAAAATCGCAAATAATGAGAGGTCTAGCGGTTGTGAGGAGTTCCATGGACCACGTGGCTTCTACAGTTCTACAGTTCAACTCCCAACAAAAAATAAGCCGTAGCATCCATGCTGAATCATTCCAGTAGAGAACATTTTTTTGAATATGCTGCGTTCCACCATAACTGTTTTGTTTTTGAAGGTGAACTGTTTAGTTTCCCATTTGCCAGATCTATTGAGCCATTCGCGCATACGAATGGTACGAAGGTGAACCTGTTGTTATCATTTCTTAACTTGTAGCAGGCTTGAAACCGACTACCGACCACGACCGACCATGGGCAAACAAGTTTGGTGGATAACGGTTGATTTTGAAGCCTGACTTATAGGGTGTAAATTCAACTTTTTTATTCCCAATTCGTCCCTGTTGTTGCCGATACTGTACACCACTCTCGTCGGTATTAATAATGAATCCTACTGAGTAGTTAGCTAATTTAGTATTCAATCCACTTATTTACTGATCCAAAACACAATCTTATATTGCTTGTTGATCACTTTTTCTTACGGAGAAAGCCAAATCCCTATCACGCTTAAATCGATAAATGTTGCACCTAGACAATTGATACGACTCTAGCGTTTTCATTTCCGAAAAAGGAGTCTTTTCACTTTCTAGTCTTGCCAGTTCTACCAATGACGTTGACGTGAATTTTGTTGCTTTATCAGTTTTGGATCTTTTCAGTATTTCTGATTCCAAATGATCTTCGAATTGAGTTAGTTCATTCGCAGCGTCTACTTACCCCCATGAGTTAAAATTAATGTTTTTTTAAACAGATTATTTCACGTTTTGCTTTAGAGGGGGTTAACTATACGACGGGGTATAATTTTGGATATTCTGGGACCACAAGGAAAAATTGTATTAGACTCACTAAGTCTCGTTAACCGATCGGTTGCGCCATGGACCCCGGGGGTCAGTTTTGATGCATGTGTTGTAGATAATTATTATGAATCATTTAGACTGTTTGCTTGTTAAAATAGGTGTTTAGAACTATTGGATAAATATTTATCCCTAGTTAATCATGTCGGTACACTACATAACCATTTAATTTTAACCAGCGAAAACTTACAGTAAGCAATAGTGTCATAAATATATCTGAATTGTTTTTTTATCTGGTATTAATTTGATGAGTTAAATCAACTAATGCGTAACATAAAACATAGGCTTATTTGAATTGGATTATTTTTAGTTTTTACTAGATTATCTCATTTTTTAATATGGTCAGATAAGCCCATTTGTAACGAGTTGGATATAACAAACGTAGTTATTCCACGCATAACCTCCACACATTCTCGAGCTTATGGGTGGAAAACTAAGTGTGTTATATTCGACTACTATACCGGACTTTTACTATTAGATTGGGTCATACTGAAGTGAATATGTATTACTGCTATGATCATATGATAAGTAAGGTGGTTAGCATGATTGAATAACATGATTTATGAGGCCAATATAGTAGCAGTGAAATACAGTGACTCACCGTGACCCCACCCAACATTTCATTAGAGCGAGAAGAGAAATGTGGATTTTAACCTGCTCGTTACAATTTTTGCTATTTTGACCATATACAAAATGAGATAATAATTCAAATATCTTTATGACACTATTGCTTACTGTAAGTCTTCGCTTGTTAAAAATAAATGGTTATGGGATAACTATTTATCCAATAGTTCCAAACACCTGTTTTACCAAGTAAACAGTCTAAATGATTCCTAATAATTATCTACAATTGAATATGATTTATATTTATTTGGCTACCTCCTCGAACAGCCTTTTTTATTTCATATTCATCGGAACTAACCACTCTGGTTTGTCCTACCAGATTTGAAAATAGGATATGTGACATTTGTTCTTTAAAAACACATTTATAACTGAATTACAGTAATCGTCGCCATTAAGCATGAATTTATTTTTTTCTTATTAATACGGCCGCGACCATGTGCTCTCAAACATACGCAAACTCTAAGTTGTCCAATTCTGTAAACATAGGAACACATCCGCCAGGTGAGGTTTGGTAGCATTCTATCCTCATACCAATGAGTTACATCAATAAATGTGCAGTGTAGTTAGCATGGTAAAAAAACTTAAGGCCGCAGAGTATAAATATTTGTAACTTAATTAGTTGATGAAATTACCTGTCACAAAATATGAACACTATAATTGTTCATAGAAGCCATGTAAAGCAAGTAGAAATTTGAAAAATAAATTAAAATGGTTCTGACTACGTACGCATATAATGCAAACAAAATAGAAAAAATCAAACCATGGATCGTTAGCTTGTATAGTAATATGATTCCTGAATGACTACATTTAATTGACAAGGATTTTTCCTTTTTTTATTAATTTTCAGATCTTTAGCTTTTGCAGTTTACAGATGCAGTAAGATACTTTATCGTGTTTCACTTTACAATCGTATATACCTGAATAAATCATAATTACACAAAATATACGAAAATTGTACAATTTAAAAAAAATTCGATATTAAATTTTTATTTTTTCCGGAATCCATTGTGTCTAGTTGCTATGTACTGCTGCGTGCTGCTATTTATGTCAGTATGTTTACATACTATGCAAACAAAATCGAAAACATCAGACTTGCTCGTTGGATTGTATAGTAGTATGATCCCTGAAAGACAACATTTCGTTGACAAGAAAGTCGGGCGTATCCGCCGACCTGTAAATGTCTACCCGTTCAGGTTGACTACTTCCAAGATATACAACTGTGGGGTACTTCTGCGCCAAATATTGACCTCTCGTGTCGCATGACATGAATTAAATGTACTGATAAACACGATATTATCTGGGTATCTCCTGCGCTTCGATGAAGTAGACGGGAACATCATAGTCAGGATTGACTCTTGTAAAACTAATTTTGGTGTCACAATTAGTGTCGTTTGCAACTCAGAGCAAGTACTGCGCAGACGTTAGAGTCAACCTGATCGGACGTCAGGCCAAGTTGTATACAGAATCAATGCGCGACAAAAGTCTACCTCGCACTATCGGTATAGTTGTAACCATCGACGTCTTCACAGGATTCGTGGAAGCTCAGGATCATGGTTACAGTACTACAGGGTACGACAAAAACAACGATAATAACAACAATTGTAATGACTATAATGCAATACATAGTGCCTTAACTAGCATCTCTATCTTTCGGGTAATATTCCACCAAAACCAGAAATAGAAGCAATCATGCGATCCCAAACATTGCTCGAAATTGCAATCTCGAAAGAAACTAAAAATGGTGTCACTCCGATATTTTACAGACACGTGCTACGAATCTCAAACAATAAAATTAGCAAAGTTTATCATACGGAAAACAGAGCGAATAGGAAAACATCAAATAACGATTACAGTTCTTTCAGAAAAAACGAAGGTTTTTGAATGATCCAAATCAATCTGCATTAGAATTAGATGGTAATTACCTAATTAATTGCCACAATTAGCGTGCTAATGGGTTGAAATTACACCAAACAAGCATAACAGTTGTTTTACCAACTGATAAATTCGAAAAGCAGAGATAATTTCGAGGTTGCGTTTAAGTGATCCGAATCTATCTGAATTAGAATTTGATCGTAATCCAATCGATGAAATTGGAAAATCTACGAATAAAGTTTATTGGTTTCAATATTATTTCGCTAATTACGTCTAATTACAGTGAAAATGTTTAATAAATTATTATTAGAGCGCTGTCGAGTAATCGAGATTTTTAATTGGTCCTCTTCGAGTATATCCCCCACCCCCATACTGTATATGATTTTCCTTTTGTATGTTAACGGTAATGTTCAGAGAAGATAGACGGTGAGACTCAATGCGACCTTGGTACAAAAGTATTTGACTCGGCAGAGGAACTTGTAGTAGCAGTGTTGCGTCAACTGACTGGAGGAGAACTATCAAAAGATGGTGTAAGCGATGCCATGGACTCTGGATGGAGGTGAGATTTTTTATTTCGGTTCAGTCTAATCGAAAATCGAAATTAAAACGTTTGTTTTCGAGAACTTTTATAAGGAATATTGAGTGACCCTGACTTCAGCAAAAGAAATTAGATGGGCTACTTGTCAGTTGCATAATATCAGACGAGTCTAATCAAGGCCCTTTATAGCCTCTTAGCAATAACCCTTGCCAGATCTGGCCAGAGAGCGGGGAAGGTCTTGTAAAGGGCCTTTTATCAAGTGGCAAATTCATGTAAACCTCTAATTAATTTATTTAGTCACGGATGGTCATGTCGGTCTACGCCTGCGCAAACCATCTATTTCCCTGAAATGATTAATATTAACTTAAAGCCAGTGTGATTAATGTAGTGGTGACACTTATCATTGATATTAACTTACACGCTGCTTTTTCGCTCACGAGCAGAAGTGTTCATTAACGGACACCCTATGTAATAACCAAACCAACTTTATATATAACATAGCGGGAGTAAAATTGGCACAGGTAGATTTTTTTTCTCGATTCGTCTCTCCGGAAATTCCATGAATATGTTTTAATAAAATAGTTACTATTAGAAAGCTAAATATTCAGCTATCTAATGGTAAGCATTTGATTAAAACACATTCATGGATTTTTAGATAGACGACTCGAGAAAACATAGTACGAGTGCCAATATTACCCCCGGTGCTGTAATTTTTTTTTATTGTAATTGTATGAGGACTAATTACAGTACAACATTTTCAATATGCCTTACTAACAATAAAACTAATTACGTTTCGCGGTTGCTTGGATATTTCAAATCCTTGTATCAAATCCGATGACCATTTCAGAACTCCGGAATTGTATCCACTTTCGTAAGACTTCCAGTGTAAAATTGGTGTAGTTAAGAACTTGAATCAGCTTGTGGACACCATGTTCCTCAAAAAGTAAATATCAATATCCTTTATTCGTCCAGTCGATAAAAAAGTGATTTATTACGCGATTCTTATATCGAAGTTAAATTTATGCACTTTAGATCAATTGAATACACAGCTTGATCGCCGGTAATTGAGTGGAAATATTCTCTTCGAATATTAGTATGTTTTCAATGACACACATATTTTCTTTGATTGGCTAGATGAATATAGGGTATAGGTTAACTTAAAGTTAATGGTACTATGCTATGGTTATTAAAATATATTAGATGAATATTATCATTGAATGTCGGCGGATCGACAATTAATATTCGGCACATTGATTAAACTATTTGGACAATTACATTATTACTATGACACCCTTTAACCAGTAGATTCCACACCGGGCCATTTTAGCGATCGAGTTCTCTCTTACTCAGTTTTCTCGAAGACCGTATATTGTATCGTTTTTAATTTTTGCCTGATTAAATATTTTTCCCTCGCCGATTTAATGGTGTCTCTTTTTAATTAGTCTCTTTGGTTTTAACACAGCATTTTCCAAAAGGAGCCCGTACAAAGTGTTTTTACCTTTAAGTCGCATTATCTAAGCCGTAAATGTATTTTCTTGATTAATAATAACTGTACATTGAAATTTTTGCTCTGTACCGAATTCATGAACAAAAAATAACTTTCAACAACTTCAAATAGGCCGAAAACTATATTTTTCTATATTTCTATCACTTCGAAAAAATGTTTTCTAATTTCAGCATGTGTCTCGAGAATGCCACATATCTATTTGATTTAGCGATTAGTCTTCTATCGGCGTCGCATTTGTCGACAATATAATTGACATACACGGCATGAAGACTAATCTCCAAATTAACTAGAAATATGGAAAGACTGAAAACTTATCTGTTTAACGCTAAAACTTTCATTAAACAAATACTGCGAAAGTGTTGTGCCACCCGCAGATAGAAAAGTGGAATATTTAGTTTTCCGGCTATTCTGCTAATTACAGTCGCTAAAAGTTAGTTTTTCATGCAACAAAAATTCCAAGGTATGGTTTTTTTAATTCAGGAAATCCATTTACAGTTGAGAAAATGGCATTTAAATATGGAAAAGCTCAGTTTGGACTTACTGTACTAAATCTAAATGAGATTATTTGAACTGAGAACCGTTAGATCGGCAATGAGTTAGTTTTTAAGCACGCCAAATTTCAAAACGATACAGTGTACGGTTTTCAAGAAACATGCGAGTGAATACTCGATCGCCAAAGTGGCACGGTGTGGTATCTACTGAAAAAGCAAAAAGTGACATCTACTGGTTAATAACACGGAAAAGCCATGCTTGCGTCCAAAGCGAAAGACATTTTTAACCTCTTCCATTCCATATATTGGTCTTGAGCTCACGACATCGTCAACGAGGGTTGGGCACGATATTCAGCAGGAATGGATATAAGCATTTTAATTGTATAATTATCGACTATAATAGCAAATTTCCGCGTGAAGTGGCCTTTATTTGCGTAAATTTACACGACAGGTCTCCAAAACCAACTAAAAGTAAAGACCACTTCACGCGGCAACTTAATTGTATTTGAATATGTAAAGTTTCTGGTTGAAACTTCAGGTTCCATTATTAACTGGACTTTTTGCCTCGAAAACTGACGCGAATTTTACTTCCTACATCGGTTTTAATCATGGTAATTTAATACCTTATTTACTTGGAATTTTATTTTTTGTACGTATATATTAATATGTAGTTTTGGGGTCTGCGTGTAAACTGGTGAATATCATATTTTCATTCAACATCAACAAGAGGGCGCCAATTTTCACAACAGTATTTATAACTATGTATAAAAAAGTAATTCATGTTATAACCTCATCATAATAACTTAGTTACAATCAAATATGAATTCAAGATCAGCCATGGAGCTCGAATTGATCACCCTGGATGGCGCCTTAAGAGGTATGAAACCATATTGGTGCAGCCAACATAGTATTTCACATATAAATATTATCTAATATTATATACAGTGGCCATCCAAAGTTTGTGACTCTTGAATGACACGTTTTCGGCAAATAGTGCCAAACTTTGGATGGATGCGTATTTTTTCAAATATAAGTACTTTGTCTTTAAAAAAAGTGATTTTGTTTCCAGAATACAAAATGAATATCCAATATTATTAGTGATAGTTTTAAAATATGAGTGCTATTTTCAATATAAAAAATGCAAGTAACGCATTTACTTGGAGAACCCTGAGCGAAAGGCCATTGCTAAAATGATAGAAAACGGACGTGATGATAAAGCTGTTGGTCATGCGCACGAGATAATTTATGGGAAGCCAATGAGCCGGCGAGTGTACTGTAGAATAAAACAGGACCGCGATGCAATACTGAAACATGAAGGAAAAATAAAATCTACTGTGACATACAACTGGTCGGATGATAAAAAAAACTTTGAACTTAGCCAATTCGAAGATCATCTCGAGGAAGAAATTTTAAAAAGATCAGAAACCGAGAAAGCTATAAAGTTCACTTATCCGTTGCGGTGTATACTAGCAAAAATGAACGTAGAAAAATACCGTTTGTGAATATGAACAGCCTGAAGAAATATGAATTTGCCGAAAAGTATTTGAGGAATTTTCTACGAGATCTAGATTTGAATTTTTCGACGCAAATATCGGATCTAAAACCAATCGCTCCGGTTTTGATATATAATTAATATGAATAAATCTGGATGCAGTTGGAAGGATCAGCAAGGTCGAATTATACAAAAACAGTTACAACTGTTTTCTAAATAATTATAAAAGTAATTGAAAATATAATACTCAAAGAGCGTAACATGTTTTTTGACCATTGCCCATATCACAAGAATGTTACAAAATACGATAATTTAAACTTGGTATAATTCCCCAGTCAAACAACTGGTTATTTGTAGTCATTAGATTTATCGATATTTGCTTGTTTAAATATAGATCCTGGCTGTCAATTCAAAATCTGGAGGACGTAGATATTAAAGAAGAAGTTGCTGTTAATAAAATAACCGAGATATTCAAAGATTAACTCCGAAACAAATAAATATTGGGTTCAAAAAACAGGACTTCAAAAGTTCAAAAGAAATAGAATACGAGTTGAATGTAAGGCTTGAAATGTAACCTTCATAAACAAAGAAAATGAAATCGATGTCGAGAAAGATAATATTTCTGAATAGTAAAATATAAATATAATATTATATATTCTTAGACGAGCCAGAAAGTGATTCATCAAAAAATGAAAGTGGCGCAATGCAGAAAGAGAAAGCTAGCAGAAAAGAAAAGAACAATGAAAGAAAAAACAAAAAACAGCAAAGTCTTCTCACTCAATACTTCGCTGAAACGAGCGTTCATTTAAACAAACTGAGGAGTGCCACTGTATATATATATATATTATTTTACCTTCTTGCTTATACTATCAATTATATTTTTAGTTAACCAGTGGAGACCCCTTGGGGATCTTTGTCCCACCACACCTCAATTACGCTCTTCTTTCGCAGATATCTGGAG